>CAJHNH020000119.1:133291-150791 GCA_905116865.2 Candidula unifasciata | reverse complement strand
AGGCGGCAGGTATGATATAACCACATTAGCCACCGAAGCTAGTGGGCCTATAATACAGGTCTAGCCCAGTACATCTGCAAGGTGTGGAAACGGGTCTTTTACGAGTGTACTCAAAATTCTGTTTGGCAAAAAGTCAGGTTGGTGCAAGGCCCAGACAAAGTTCAAATTCCGAGGGGGAGGGTGGGCGAAGCACGTATTCTTCAAATTCCGAGGGGGGAGGGTGGGAAAAGCACGTTTTCTTCAAATTCCGAGGAGAAGTGTGGACGAAGCACGTATTCTTCAAATTACGAGGAGAAGGGTGGGTGAAGCACGTATTCTACAAATTCCGAGGAGAAGTGTGGGCGAAGCACGTATTCTTTAAATTCCGAGGAGAAGTGTGGGCGAAGCACGTATTCTTCAAATTCCGAGGAGGAGGGTGGGCGAAGCACGTTTTCTTCAAATTCCGAGGAGGAGGATAAGCGAAGCACGTATTCTTCAAATTCCGAGGAGGAGGGTGAGCGAAGCACGTATTCTACAAATTCCGAGGAGAAGTGTGGGCGAAGCACGTATTCTACAAATTCCGAGGAGGAGGATGAGCGAAGCACGTATTCTTCAAATTCCGAGGAGGAGGGTGGGCGAAGCACGTATTCCTCAAATAGCGATGTAGATTACAGAGAGATGTGTAGGATTTTACTATCGACAACATAACCCAGCCACACTTGACTACCCGTTGCAGTGGAAACATGAATGAAACAAGGCTGTGTGGTATCACCGATGCTCTTTGAAATAGCAGTAGACGGGGTCATGCGCAAATGCACAAAACAACACAAATATGGGTAACAAATGGGTTGACAGCATTCTAGAAGACCTTGACTTTGCTGACGACAGAGTGCTTTCGAGTTCAACGCACCCAGATATCCGAGAGAAAACGAACCATCTCCAAAATGTTTCAGGACAAACTGGCCTCCAAATTACCGGCACAAAAACACAAATTATTGATCTTACCAATAGTTTAGACGACATCAAACTAAACAATCAAATTCTTGGAAAAGTCAACAGCTTTACATACATAGGAAGTAAGATGACATCTATAGGGGGTTCAGCGCCAGAAATATCAAGAATCGCACTGGCTTCTGGTGCCTTTAACAAACTGTCTAACATCTGGAAGTTAAAGACTCTCAGCAATCACACAGAACTTAAGATGTTCAACTCTTCTGTGACTCAAGTAACTTATGGATGCGAGAGTTTGGAAAGCAACGGTATCTGTAGATTTAAAAAAAAAATTACACGGTTTTGAGAACATTAGACAGCTTTGAGAAATATCTCAGAAGAATACTAAATCTCTACTGGACAGACTTTAGATCCAATATGTAAAAAAGACAAGAGACCAAGCCAAACAATGTATCAAATTTTATAAGAAAGCTCCGCTGGAGCCATGCACTCAAAATGGAAAAGACATGACTTCCCCATCCAGCCCTCATATGGAGACTGGACAGGAAGAGAAAACGGGGAAGACCATGACAGACTCTACCTACCACGGGCCTAACAAACATCGAAGACCTAAAGCAGCCGGCAACGAACTCCCAGACATGGAAAGCTTTGACCTCTACCCTAGGCTCAAGAGAAAACTAACTAACTAACTAACTAACTAACAAACTAACTAACTAACTAACTAACTAACTAACTAACTAACTAACTAACTAACTAACTAACTAACTAAGTAACTAACTAACTAACTAACTACTAACTAACTAACTAACTAACTAACTAACTAACTAACTAACTAACTAACTAACTAACTAACTAACTAACTAACTAACTAACTAACTAACTAACGAAATAACTAACTAACTAACTAACTAACGAAATAACTAACTAACTAACTAACTAACTAACTAACTAACTAACTAACTAACTAACTAACTAACTAACTAACTAACTAACTAACTAACTAACTAACTAACTAACTAACTAACTAACTAACTAACTAACTAACTAACTAACTAACTAACTAACTAACTAACGAAATAACTAACTAACTAACTAACTAACTAACTAACTAACTAACTAACTAACTAACTAACTAACTAACTAACTAACTAACTAACTAACTAACTAACTAACTAACTAACTAACTAACTAACTAACTAACTAAAAAATAAACATAACCGTGCTGTATGAATACGGTTACACGGTTGAGACAACTGCTTCTCTGTAAGCAGTATACAGTCGATAGTGTTGGAGCACACGCTCAGTATTTTCTAGTGCCATGTATTCTAATCGAAAAATGTGAATGGCGAATGTTGGCGAATCTGATGTGCCAAGTCCTTTAGTCTGAATATAAAACAGTGTTTCGCTCTTTAAAGACGACGAAGCGAGTCTCGAGGATAACATTTGGCGTGGGTATCCTGATTTAAAAAAAAAAAAAGGAACATAACAAAACGTTGTTCCTCTTTTGGTTACTCACCACACAATGCGCGCTGACAAAGTGATGCCTAAAAGAAAGGTTCTGGTAATGCATTCTGCTGATAAAGACTGGTTTACACATAGAGAAAGAAATCCTTGTTGAAACCTAAACTTGAAGTTTGCTAATCAGAGCTGATAGTCTCTGAGAGTTTCGGCCTACTTTAGATGTAAGGGACCACCCATGGAGGGTATAAAATACTATATAACATTCTTTTACAAGTTATTTCATCATAAAGATTCCACAGGTGTCGCTGTATGATAAAGGCGAGAATTCGTTGTCCCTGAACTGCTTATTCACACGACAATTCTGCAGGTCGGTGATTGTACCGAGTAGGTAAGTCATATTGTGAGATAATGCTTATTTATACGACAATCTGCAGATCGATGACTGTATCAAGAGGGTAAAGTCATACTTTGAGATACCGCTTATTCACACGACAGTTTTGCAGATCAATGACTGTATCGAGTGGGTAAGTCACACTGTGAGATACCGCTTATTCACACGACAATTCTGCTGGTCAGTGATTATATTGTGTGGGTACGTTATATTGTGAGAAGCCGCTTATTCACACGACAATTCTGCAGCTCGCTGACTATATCGAGTGGTTACGTTATATTGTGAGAAGCCGCCTTTTCACATGACAATTCTGCAGGTCACTGACTATATCGAGTTGGTAAGCCAAACTGTGAAAAGCCACGATAGGACAGTGGTTAGAGACATGTCTTCGTTTTTATTTACGTCGATCCCCATGTGGGTTCCGGGGCTCCATGTTGGGGGTGGAAGGGGGGGGGGGGTTGGAGTGGATGCGCAAGAATAGACCCTCTGCCCTCCAACAAACATGTCGTAAAAGCCGACTAATTAGGGGTGTATCCTTCAAAGTTAAAGTGCCTGTGTCTGAGAGGTGAGGAACACACGGCCTGCATACACATAAGTCACAGTTGTAAAACGGATGTGCATGCAAAACTCAAGTTATGGAACAGGACCTAAGTCTTAAAGTGAACGAACAACCAGATATTTGCGTCTAAGTTTACAGCCAGTGTACGTCAAAAAGATGAAGAAGAAAAAAAAAAAAAGAGGAGGAAGAAGAAGATCCAGCAGGTACCAAAACGAGTTCTGGGCAGTAAAGGCGGCGGGGTAAGTGGATGACTTCAACTTGTTCAAAGACCGATTGATCTTTAAAAGCATAAATCTTGCCAGTTTTTTTTCCCCTAGAAACAAAGGTGCCAATACTCACCATATAGTGTCTTAAAATGCGACCGTACTCAGTACAAAGTGTCTATAACATCAGCGCTTATTAAAAGAAAAATTACCTAACACACACAAAAAGAAATTTCCGTAAATAAGCCTGGGATTCAGCACCATATACTTCCCGTGTGGGTTCCGGGGCCCTACTATGGGAAAAACAAGAATAGACCCACTGCCTACCCAAAAAGCATGTCGTAAGAGTCGACTAATTGGGAGCTTCCTTCAAAGTCGGAGTGCATCTGCCTGAGAGGTAAGGAACCAACAGTCTGCATACAGATCTGTCAAACGGATACACATGCAACACAGGTTCTGGAACAGGACTGCAGACCAGAAGTGGACGAACAACCAAAACATTCCGCCGGAGTTTACAACCGGTGAACGAGAAGAAGAAGAAGAAGAAGAAGAAGAAGAAGAAGCACCATATACATGATAGGCAGATGGCGAGAAAAGAGTACCTCACTTTTCATTGACGAAATCACGCTGCCAAATGTGTGCCCTTTTTGCTGGCACGTGAAGCAAGCGATGTCTTGTTCTACTGCTTGCACTGCTCTTCTGGGAGAGAGTATTTCGATCTGTTCGTCTCCTCCAGTTCGACCGGTAATATCTTATTTCCATCGGCTCTTCAGTGTTTAGGTGATCTCTAAGTCTTGACCTGTTTGTTGTGTGCAATATATGGTATATGAAAGGAAAGTTCATTAATGAACGTAAAACGTGGTGCTGTGCAGTAGACATCGAACGGGATGTAAAAAGTGAGAGAGAGAGAGAGAGAGAGAGAGAGAGAGAGAGAGAGAGAGAGAGAGAGAGAGAGAGAGAGAGAGAGAGAGAGAGAGAGAGAGAGAGAGAGAGAGAGAGAGGCAGTTGGCTTCACGACCCTGGAGAGGAAGGATGCGGTGATGTAGGTTCTAGTCTCGGTGTTGCCAGACTAGTCCTGCACACCCGTATGTTACGCTAGCGTTAGGTGTACAGGCTATCGGCGAGAGATGCCGCAGTGGCCGGGCCAGCGTGACAGAAGCTCGTGTGGTGAGTTCAGGAGATCTCAAGTACGTGTCAGGCCGCAGACGGAAGGTCTGGATAATCCTCACAAGGTATTGTGCATCGGCCTGTATGATCTTTCTAGTGACAGTGTATCCAAGTGATAGACAATCACGTAATCACGAGCAGTGGGTTTGCACAAGCAGGTAATGTTAACTCGTAGTTAACCACGGAACAGGGTGGCAGTAGAAGTCGTCCAGAGCGTCCTGAGTGTGTGTTGCCTTGCTAGTAAGAATGACTGTGGCGTATAGAAATTCATGTCTAGTGATGCCTTTCGTTGTCCTGATGTTGAAATACATTGAATCTACTTTGACTGTCAACATGTATACGGCGTCCTCTATGGCTGTTGGGCGGGAGTGGTGACTTGTAACTGTAACACTATTGAGCATATCTAGATACTTGGCAAGTGTGCGGTGCATCAAGGAACCATCGCAATCGACACTGTTCTAAGGCGAAGTCTACTTCTCAGCCCTTCTTCTGCTATGACAGAATTAACTGCATGTGCTAAAAGGTAAAGGTGAGAGGATCAACTTCATTGCACTTGGTTTTATCCCATATGGCTCAGTTTCTCTCTCTGTGGAACAGCTACCTGTCTGCTGAGAGAGTCGAACAGAGCACGACCCCCATAGCTCCGGCAACGGTCCCCATGGATCTCTGTAAAAATTTCACTTGTGAACTGAACGGCGCCGCCGTAAAACGAACCCTCTACCTTTAGAACGGGAGGCAAACGGGTTGACCATTTCGCCACAGAGCTCCCCCCCCCCTCTCCCCCGTGCTAATTTCGTCAGAATCGATTGTGGTGTGTGATAGGGGCGCAAACTAAAAGAACGCATTGGCCTATGACTCAGCTACCTAAAAATTATCGAGGGGTCGGGGGCCGTCAGTGTACATAAGCCTTGTTTAAGTGCCTAATGATAATAATAATAATAACAGTTTGCTGAATAATACCTAAATATAATATTCTTGAAATAACACACACGTATAGCCAATACTGAAAAGCGCGAACTTCTATAGTTATTTGAGCAGACCGGGGAAAAAGGGGGGGGGGGGGGGTGCTGTTCCCCTACAATTTTTCTGAGGGTGAGAAGGGGCCGGATGCGCAGGTCCCTGCTGGCCTGGTCAGGGCTGCCAATGATGGGTTTTTACCCTCAGATCTGGGTTTTTTATTCAACGTTTTAAGTTCAAATTTTGAAATCTGGGTGTTTAAAAAAAATGTATCTTTACATAAAAGTGGGTAAATATTTCGTTTCGTAACTATACAATTTTTAATTTTAAACAATCTGGGTTTTTTTTTCTTTGCTTTTGTACTGCTTGGGTTTTTGTTCAGCTTTGCTGGGTTTTTTCCCCAAAAATCCCATTGGCATCACTAGCCCTGAAATTAGTAAACAAGTATTGCTGTTCGGGTCGTCTTAAGGCTGGGTTGTTGCCCGGGGTGCGCCACCAACTAAGCGGCCCTATGGTATTGCTGTTCGGGTCGTCTTAAGGCTGGGTTGTTGCCCGGGGTGCGCCACCAACTAAGCGGCCCTATGGTATTGCTGTTCGGGTCGTCTTAAGGCTGGGTTGTTGCCCGGGGTGCGCCACCAACTAAGCGGCCCTATGGTATTGCTGTTCGGGTCGTCTTAAGGCTGGGTTGTTGCCCGGGGTGCGCCACCAACTAAGCGGCCCTATGGTATTGCTGTTCGGGTCGTCTTAAGGCTGGGTTGTTGCCCGGGGTGCGCCACCAACTAAGCGGCCCTATGGTATTGCTGTTCGGGTCGTCTTAAGGCTGGGTTGTTGCCCGGGGTGCGCCACCAACTAAGCGGCCCTATGGTATTGCTGTTCGGGTCGTCTTGAGGCTGGGTTGTTGCCCGGGGTGCGCCACCAACTAAGCGGCCCCTATGGTATTGCTGTTCGGGTCGTCTTGAGGCTGGGTTGTTGCCCGGGGTGCGCCACCAACTAAGCGGCCCTATGGTATTGCTGTTCGGGTCGTCTTGAGGCTGGGTTGTTGCCCGGGGTGCGCCACCAACTAAGCGGCCCTATGGTATTGCTGTTCGGATCGTCTTAAGGCTGGGTTGTTGCCCGGGGTGCGCCACCAACTAAGCGGCCCTATGGTATTGCTGTTCGGATCGTCTTAAGGCTGGGTTGTTGCCCGGGGTGCGCCACCAACTAAGCGGCCCTATGGTATTGCTGTTCGGGTCGTCTTAAGGCTGGGTTGTTGCCCGGGGTGCGCCACCAACTAAGCGGCCCTATGGTATTGCTGTTCGGGTCGTCTTAAGGCTGGGTTGTTGCCCGGGGTGCGCCACCAACTAAGCGGCCCTATGGTATTGCTGTTCGGGTCGTCTTAAGGCTGGGTTGTTGCCCGGGGTGCGCCACCAACTAAGCGGCCCTATGGTATTGCTGTTCGGGTCGTCTTAAGGCTGGGTTGTTGCCCGGGGTGCGCCACCAACTAAGCGGCCCTATGGTATTGCTGTTCGGGTCGTCTTAAGGCTGGGTTGTTGCCCGGGGTGCGCCACCAACTAAGCGGCCCTATGGTATTGCTGTTCGGGTCGTCTTAAGGCTGGGTTGTTGCCCGGGGTGCGCCACCAACTAAGCGGCCCTATGGTATTGCTGTTCGGGTCGTCTTAAGGCTGGGTTGTTGCCCGGGGTGCGCCACCAACTAAGCGGCCCTATGGTATTGCTGTTCGGGTCGTCTTAAGGCTGGGTTGTTGCCCGGGGTGCGCCACCAACTAAGCGGCCCTATGGTATTGCTGTTCGGATCGTCTTAAGGCTGGGTTGTTGCCCGGGGTGCGCCACCAACTAAGCGGCCCTATGGTATTGCTGTTCGGGTCGTCTTAAGGCTGGGTTGTTGCCCGGGGTGCGCCACCAACTAAGCGGCCCTATGGTATTGCTGTTCGGGTCGTCTTAAGGCTGGGTTGTTGCCCGGGGTGCGCCACCAACTAAGCGGCCCTATGGTATTGCTGTTCGGGTCGTCTTAAGGCTGGGTTGTTGCCCGGGGTGCGCCACCAACTAAGCGGCCCTATGGTATTGCTGTTCGGGTCGTCTTAAGGCTGGGTTGTTGCCCGGGGTGCGCCACCAACTAAGCGGCCCTATGGTATTGCTGTTCGGGTCGTCTTAAGGCTGGGTTGTTGCCCGGGGTGCGCCACCAACTAAGCGGCCCTATGGTATTGCTGTTCGGGTCGTCTTAAGGCTGGGTTGTTGCCCGGGGGTGCGCCACCAACTAAGCGGCCCTATGGTATTGCTGTTCGGGTCGTCTTAAGGCTGGGTTGTTGCCCGGGGTGCGCCACCAACTAAGCGGCCCTATGGTATTGCTGTTCGGGTCGTCTTAAGGCTGGGTTGTTGCCCGGGGTGCGCCACCAACTAAGCGGCCCTATGGTATTGCTGTTCGGGTCGTCTTAAGGCTGGGTTGTTGCCCGGGGTGCGCCACCAACTAAGCGGCCCTATGGTATTGCTGTTCGGGTCGTCTTAAGGCTGGGTTGTTGCCCGGGGTGCGCCACCAACTAAGCGGCCCTATGGTATTGCTGTTCGGGTCGTCTTAAGGCTGGGTTGTTGCCCGGGGTGCGCCACCAACTAAGCGGCCCAATGGTATTGCTGTTCGGGTCGTCTTAAGGCTGGGTTGTTGCCCGGGGTGCGCCACCAACTAAGCGGCCCTATGGTATTGCTGTTCGGGTCGTCTTAAGGCTGGGTTGTTGCCCGGGGTGCGCCACCAACTAAGCGGCCCTATGGTATTGCTGTTCGGGTCGTCTTAAGGCTGGGTTGTTGCCCGGGGTGCGCCACCAACTAAGCGGCCCTATGGTATTGCTGTTCGGGTCGTCTTAAGGCTGGGTTGTTGCCCGGGGTGCGCCACCAACTAAGCGGCCCTATGGTATTGCTGTTCGGGTCGTCTTAAGGCTGGGTTGTTGCCCGGGGTGCGCCACCAACTAAGCGGCCCTATGGTATTGCTGTTCGGGTCGTCGTAAGGCTGGGTTGTTGCCCGGGGTGCGCCACCAACTAAGCGGCCCTATGGTATTGCTGTTCGGGTCGTCTTAAGGCTGGGTTGTTGCCCGGGGTGCGCCACCAACTAAGCGGCCCTATGGTATTGCTGTTCGGGTCGTCGTAAGGCTGGGTTGTTGCCCGGGGTGCGCCACCAACTAAGCGGCCCTAAGGTATTGCTGTTCGGGTCGTCTTAAGGCTGGGTTGTTGCCCGGGGTGCGCCACCAACTAAGCGGCCCTAAGGTATTGCTGTTCGGGTCGTCTTAAGGCTGGGTTGTTGCCCGGGGTGCGCCACCAACTAAGCGGCCCTATGGTATTGCTGTTCGGGTCGTCTTAAGGCTGGGTTGTTGCCCGGGGTGCGCCACCAACTAAGCGGCCCTATGGTATTGCTGTTCGGGTCGTCTTAAGGCTGGGTTGTTGCCCGGGGTGCGCCACCAACTAAGCGGCCCTATGGTATTGCTGTTCGGGTCGTCTTAAGGCTGGGTTGTTGCCCGGGGTGCGCCACCAACTAAGCGGCCCTATGGTATTGCTGTTCGGGTCGTCTTAAGGCTGGGTTGTTGCCCGGGGTGCGCCACCAACTAAGCGGCCCTATGGTATTGCTGTTCGGGTCGTCTTTAAGGCTGGGTTGTTGCCCGGGGTGCGCCACCAACTAAGCGGCCCTATGGTATTGCTGTTCGGGTCGTCTTAAGGCTGGGTTGTTGCCCGGGGTGCGCCACCAACTAAGCGGCCCTATGGTATTGCTGTTCGGGTCGTCTTAAGGCTGGGTTGTTGCCCGGGGTGCGCCACCAACTAAGCGGCCCTATGGTATTGCTGTTCGGGTCGTCTTAAGGCTGGGTTGTTGCCCGGGTGCGCCACCAACTAAGCGGCCCTATGGTATTGCTGTTCGGGTCGTCTTAAGGCTGGGTTGTTGCCCGGGGTGCGCCACCAACTAAGCGGCCCTATGGTATTGCTGTTCGGGTCGTCTTAAGGCTGGGTTGTTGCCCGGGGTGCGCCACCAACTAAGCGGCCCTATGGTATTGCTGTTCGGGTCGTCTTAAGGCTGGGTTGTTGCCCGGGGTGCGCCACCAACTAAGCGGCCCTATGGTATTGCTGTTCGGGTCGTCTTGAGGCTGGGTTGTTGCCCGGGGTGCGCCACCAACTAAGCGGCCCTATGGTATTGCTGTTCGGGTCGTCTTGAGGCTGGGTTGTTGCCCGGGGTGCGCCACCAACTAAGCGGCCCTATGGTATTGCTGTTCGGGTCGTCTTAAGGCTGGGTTGTTGCCCGGGGTGCGCCACCAACTAAGCGGCCCTATGGTATTGCTGTTCGGGTCGTCTTGAGGCTGGGTTGTTGCCCGGGGTGCGCCACCAACTAAGCGGCCCTATGGTATTGCTGTTCGGGTCGTCTTGAGGCTGGGTTGTTGCCCGGGGTGCGCCACCAACTAAGCGGCCCTATGGTATTGCTGTTCGGGTCGTCTTGAGGCTGGGTTGTTGCCCGGGGTGCGCCACCAACTAAGCGGCCCTATGGTATTGCTGTTCGGGTCGTCTTAAGGCTAGGTTGTTGCCCGGGGTGCGATACCAACTAAGCGGCCCTATGGTATTGCTGTTCGGGTCGTCTTAAGGCTGGGTTGTTGCCCGGGGTGCGCCACCAACTAAGCGGCCCTATGGTATTGCTGTTCGGGTCGTCTTAAGGCTGGGTTGTTGCCCGGGGTGCGCCACCAACTAAGCGGCCCTATGGTATTGCTGTTCGGGTCGTCTTAAGGCTGGGTTGTTGCCCGGGGTGCGCCACCAACTAAGCGGCCCTATGGTATTGCTGTTCGGGTCGTCTTAAGGCTGGTTTGTTGCCCGGGGTGCGCCACCAACTAAGCGGCCCTATGGTATTGCTGTTCGGGTTGTCTTAAGGCTGGGTTGTTGCCCGGGGTGCGCCACCAACTAAGCGGCCCTATGGTAATCTAAACAGGGATCCAGACTTAAACGCGAATTTTTCTATCACCCGCCTCAATATTCATGGCCTCTAAATGTTTGTGTTGAGTCGCCGTGGTGTAGCGGCTAGAGACTCACCTGCGGATCTGAAGGTCAGGGGTTCGGGTCCTAGCATAGCCAGTTTTTTTTTTCTAAAAATTATTTTTGCTTCCAGGTCGACCCATCCTTGAGTGGGTACCAGGTGCAGTCCTGGGAAGTGAAGGCGGCCGGCGTGATGCTGACATCGCCCACCAAGTGCCGATTGGTCTATGAAATATAGGTCTAGCCCTATACGCACAAAACGCATGAAGGGGTGAAAAAGAGTCTTTTACTTTTCTTGCTTATCATCATCATCATCATCATCAATCAGCTGGTCCTTCACAGAACGTCGCTCTTGTCACGGAACGTCTGAAAGTCTTTGTTCTATTGCCAGTTCTCCAGCCCTATGTTCTTCTTTTATAGCCAATGCATCTTTAGTGTCTTGTATCCTCTTTCAAGTGGCAACATGTAATCTTTGTTTACTGGCTAATTAATATTATAAGAGCGGCTGGCCGAGTGGTTAATACTCTGGGCTCTCATTCAGGAGACGCGGGTTCGAATCGTTGTAACTTTCATCACTACTGGGTAATAAATGGTCTCCAGAATAGCTGCTTTATCCAGTATGATCGTTTCTTCAACTATGGCACGTTTTCTTGTTCTTCTTCTTCATCGTTCCGAGCCCCTGTGGTTCATTGCTGCAGATATCACCCGCATCCACTCATCTCCGGTTGACCTTCTCTTTTGTGTGTGTGTGTGTGTGTGTGTGTGTGTGTGTGTGTGTGTGTGTGTGACACTAAGGGTTTGCAGGTCAGTTTGGTCATTATCTCTCCATCGCCTTCTTGATCTGCCTCATGGTCTACTACCATTCATCTCCCTTGTGTATACAGTTTGTAACCTCTCTGTCATTTTACATTCTCTCATTATGCCCAAGCCATTTCAGTCTATTAGATCTCATAAGGCCATAGATCAATGGCGATTTAAACAGATTATGAATTTCGTTATTGCTTCTCTCTCTTCATTCCACGCTGTTTGCATCTTTGATTGATTCAATGATTCGTCGTTATACTCTGTTTTCGAAAATTTGTGATGAGGTTTCATCTCTTTTAGTCGTGCTCCAAGTTTCGGAGCCATAGAAAACGACTGGTCTTATCAACGTTTTATATATTTTCATCCTTATGTTGAGTAACAAACACTTTGACTTTAGCAGATGTCGAAGGCATTGTATACTTTATTTCCAGATTTATTTCTTCTCTTAGCATTTTGGCATTTGGCAATGCCCTTGATATCGCGTGTTGTATATTTAAGCACGCCAGCGCTTTTAAGACTACCCCCACCCCCTCCAAAAAACAACATTTAAAAACTGGGTCTAACCCACAACTCCCCTTGAGAGTGCTGAAACCGATGTCACATGCGTTCTCTTTCTCGGGGGAAAAAAACCCGTAAATGCAAGACACGCCAGAAATGAAACAACATAGCTGTAACCCCCCGGACAGCAGACGAGTCAAAAAATGTATCAATGGTACGTGACCTAGTTCGGCTGGGGAGATTATCGTGAAACTAACTCAACGCGGATATACATTCCGACTGCTGCTTCTATATATTGCAATGCACATAAGAAGCCACTGTTCTATGGGGCATACCCTCAAATCGCCACTGATGGGGACATGACACTTATGGGAATGTACCGAGTGCTGTGATGTCGATTCCTCGACTCAGTATCGACTCAACGCAATGCCACGGACGAGTAATCAGTGCTGTTGTTTTTCCTAATGCTTTATCGTAAGCACACAATAGCTTGGATTTGAACAACGGATCAACATCATGACACATGGGTAGTAACCTATAACTGCTCCGTACCTCTTCTAACTCAAGTATGAGTCCGAAGACGCTCAACACAGTGCACAGGTACTGTAGCACTGACAAGGATCCTGAAATACTTTTGGTAGATATTAAACTCAAAATTGTTTTACTTGGCAGCGCCGTTGGGTCACTCTTTTCAATGTCCAACTGCAAAGGGATTTTTTTTACGTGCCCAACAATGCACGCGGGCGTCGATTTCACTACCAAGAGACCAGGGGGAATAAGCAAAAAATCCCAGTCCTTACCGGGAATTGAGCCCGGAACTTCTAGCCCTCGATGCGAACGCCATACGTAGAGACCACTCAGCTCTCAAACACACATTAGTCCGAGTTTTATCCACGAGTTGTGGCAAGGCTGTTCTTATTCTGCAGTTTTTTTTTAAATATTAAAATGCTTTAAATGGTCTGTGTCGGTGAATGTATGCGAAACATGGCCAGTAAGCAGACAAGATCATGTCATCCCATTGTGGGAAGCAATTTTTCGTTATTTTAAGCCCCTACTCTGGCTCTTGCCAGGGTTGGCAGTCTACCCCGACCATAAATATGGTCTAATATCTGAACGCAGTTTCTGGGACCTCTGCACGGGTGATCCTCATCCACATGGTGGTACTTTGTGTCATCGGGTGTTTATCGCTTGAGTGAAGTCCTGGTGGGGTAGAAAGTCATTCAGTCGGCAGACAAGATTGGGGGGGTGGGGGGGGGGGGGGCTGGAACAATTGACTCACAGTGGGAATGTGGACTGAGAAAAATGTATAGAATATCATAGCATGATAGAAAAACGAAGAAAGCAGTTTCTCGAGTCAGATAAAAGTCGTATCCGTTGCGTATCGCTTCAGTCAATTTAACACTCTCACCAGTAGGGAGATTCCCAAGTGTGCTTTCCCATGACATGCTAGACAAGGTTACAGTTATGGTCCAGAAAATTAGACATAGGTAGTCGATGTTTTCTGGGCTTGATTTAAACAGGAATAGACTTGGAACTTGGTAACAGCTGGTAAGATTGAAAGAAAGGATACAAGGGAAAGGCAAAGAGATAAATACATGGATGGCTTAGCTATACTGATGGGGGCGAGACAAGAATTCTGATCTGATCCATAATTCTGGTGATCCCCTGAGAGGGCGAAACATAACAGCTGATGCTTATCGGTAAGGCAGACGATAACGATGATGACGTTTGTTATATACATTTGACACGGACTCCTCACATTTAAGTCTTTAAACACCAGAACGTTAAGCTGGACAACTGTAGGGTAAAGATAGGCTCAGTGAACATAAACATCGTGCAAGAGCATAACTGTCACAGATGCAGCAACGCAAATACCAAGGGGTATTAGAGTAACTATCCGGGTTGTTGTAGTATTATTAGGCTAAACACTAGATAAAATCGTACGGGGTTTTGCACGCATATGCACTTAAACGGACTACAGTAGAATCAATCGTAGGCTATCGGTTACCATTTGCAATTGACCATTGAGATGATGTTGAAGTGGTTTGAGGTTTGAACAACGGATCAATATCATGGCACACGGGTAGTAAGACATAAGTTCTCCATTCTTCTTCTAACTCAAGTCTGAGTCCGAAGAAGCTCAGCACAGTGCACAGACTCTGTAGCGCCGGCGAGGATGCTAAAATACTTTAGATATATTTTTTACTCCGAATTTTGCCCGGGCAGCACTCTTTTCCAATTCCAACTGCCAATGGATTTTTGTACGTGCGCAACAATGCACACGGGCGTCCGATTTAACTACCCAGAGACCAGGGCAAATTACTAGAAGTCAAAGTCCACGTGACAAAATCCCAGCCCTTACTGGGGAATGAACCTGGAACATCTAGCACTTGAGGCGGACACCATGCCTCGAGACCACGCAGCCGCCTAACGTTAAAATAGTGACGCAACATGCCCCAGTGACTTTCGCAGATGGCGAGCCCAGTCCTTCGCTAATCGTCGCAGTCAATGTGTGCAGTAGTGTCTCGTTGACATGGATATTATCACATTGTCCTTCACCGTGACCTGCTAGGTAAGGTTACACTGGCGATCCAGACGTTAGGTATGTAATTGCGCAGACGATCTCTAACACTTTCTCTTGTCCTAGTAGTAAATTCTCTCAGGCTGCCACTCGTCCATCTCTTAACGTGTCCTCTCACTTGCATCGTTGTCAACATCTTGCTTATTTACCTTCGACTGTTCACCCCCCCCCCCCCCCCCCCGAAATGTTTTTAAACAGGTGTAATGTCTTTTTATGTGACCTAAATATTTCAATTGTCTGTTTTTTTTTTTTATTCCCCTCAGTAACTTTTCATTCGCAGTCTCTTCAATACCTCTGTATTTGATTGTGTTTGTTATTTTTTTATGGACAGACCAGAACAAGTCATTATCCTCTGCCTCAGAACAGGACACAGCCGATTACGTAACCACATATACACAAAATTCAAGATAGGTTTATCAGCCATGTGCACCTGTGGAAACGTGCCCCAGACAGCAAAGCATGTACTCAAGGACTGCACCGAATTTGACACATTAAGGCAAACTTTTTGGCCATAAAGAACAACAGTGGAACGTAAACTTTATGGATCACTGAATGAATTAACAACGACAGTGAAATTTTTACAAGAGACAAAACTGCTGACATAGACAACTTATTTCAGGCGAACGAAAGAAGAAGAAAAAGATTGTATTTGTTTCCATGAAATGCGACCTATTGTACTGTGGATCCATATCTCAAGAGACTATTCGATTTTCTAGGTGCCTGTTCATTCTCTAGAGCGGTGTTTCCCAAACTTTTCTTAGTCACGGAGCCTTTTTTTTTTTTTCAGTTACAATTGTTCCAATGTCGCCCTGACATGAGGAAAAGCATGACTATTTGTATGTAAGAGAAAAACGAATATTTAACTGGTGTGTCTTCGAATATTTCGCGCTGCCCCTGTGAAGAAGTCGCGGCGTCTTTTTTCAGTTAACAATTGTTCCCATGTCGCCCTGACATGAGGAAAAGCATGACTATTTGTATGTAAGAGAAAAACTAATATTTAACTGGTGTATCTTCGAATATTTCGCGCTGCCCCTGTGAAGAGTCGCGGCTCCCCTGGGTGCCGTGTCGCACAGTTTGGGAATCACTGGTCTTGAGCTTTGCATCCTATTTAAGATATATTTTTTTGACCATTCCTATTCTCTTTTTAATTTCTATCTCACTTCTGTTTTCATCTGTTACTAGATGTCAAAGACAGAAACAACTTGTTTTGAGTGATAAGAAATGTAAAAACAAAGGAAATCACTCACAATCCTTTAGGGCATCCTCTATGGTGAATTAAAGATTGGTAGAAAATGTCGAGTTTTGGCTTCGACTATGATATAAAGACGTGTACAAGCGAGACACGAATGATACAGGTACTGAGGTGGATTTATGGGAGCAAAGTGCTATAGACCATAAATTAATCAAGTAACAGAAAGTTATTTATAGACCATAAAGCGTATTGTGGGAAAATCAGGAAGAGATATAAAGAAGAAAAAAAATATTGCTGATAGATTAAGAGCTGAGTATGTGAGAAAAAATACGTGTAATGGCAACAAGGTTCCTGAAATGATCATCATTATCACGTTGCTTGTCGACTGGCAACGACGTTCTGCATCTTCACAGATCTCGGCCTCTTGTCTTCTTGATCATTTCCATCGATAGTATCCTTCCGTGCCACCGTTGCAATCCATCTGTCATCGTCTTTCTCGGTCTGCCTCTTACTCTTCTACTGTTGATTTTCCAGTCTCTTCTGCCTTTCTATCCCCCAATGGAGCATAGGTGACCAATATCTGGATGGCTTAGACATATGGGTGGGACGAGTCAAGAACGCTGACCCAATACGTACAGACAGACAGACAGACAGACAGACAGACAGACAGACAGACAGACAGACAGACAGACAGACAGACAGACAGACAGACAGACAGACAGACAGACAGACAGACAGACAGACAGACAGACAGACAGACAGACAGACAGACAGACAGACAGACAGACAGAGGGACCTGCCAGTATTGTAGTTAAGGATATCAAGAGTGTTGAGCACGTGACATCACGTTGCAGACGAAAAAGGTGACGTCACAATTATAGTTTAAAGATGACTCCCCCACTTTTGACATGCTCCAAAGAGCAGTAGTGTTCTATATCTTATAAAAACGTATATAAATTTATCGATGCATGATATGTATAGTGATGCCTAATAATACTCTTAAAGTTCTTAATGCTTTTGAAATCTATAACTGTGTCAACTGGAAGGGTAACAGGAAGGGTAACACAAAGAGCGCAGCTCCTAATATTGTCGAAATGGCTTGCCGTTTTGTGCACAAATTATTCAAGTTTTCAATTTGATGCTTGCAAAGTTTAATATTTCTATAGTCTAATTACTTAATTTAAAATATTGGGGTATTTTTTTTCGGAATGCGTCTCGTATTTGTTGTTAGTATTTGTTGTTAGTCTTTAAGTTTCCCTCTAAAATATTTACAAATTTCGTCTCAGAATAATGGTCTGTGACTAAAACAGTTGTGGACTTTTAAACTTTCAAACAGTAGGCATGACTGACAATTGACCTTTGTCTCTCTAGGCCAGTAAGTCAGCAACTATGAATTTAATGGGGTCAGATTGTCGCTAGTTTTTGTGTGACTAGGCTGTTGCAGGAGCTTGCACTTAGTCCCACAAATAGACCGCAGTTTAGTTGACTTTGTAGGTGAAAAAGTATGCCAAATAAATAAAAAAGTTTTATATTTCGGCGCGTAACATATTAACCCGACCTAGACTTGTTTTATAGATCTGAAGTGTATGACATAACTATATTCTGACATCGTGTAAGTATGGTCTGAAGTTATCTAACAATACAGTGTAGAATTGGCTGCATGTGTGCTGGTCTGTATGTCCGCCCGCTCCCTCCCGTCTGTGTATCTGATTGTACGTCAGTTCATCTATCTATCTATCTATCTATCTATCTATCTATCTATCTATCTATCTAT
>CAJHNH020000119.1:0-128813 GCA_905116865.2 Candidula unifasciata | reverse complement strand
TTTCTTACGACATGCTTTTGAAGGCTTTTCTGCACCCCCCCCCCCCCCGGCCGCCGACATTGGGCCTAGGAACCCACACATGGAGTTTCTGGCATATGATGCTGGACATATTTGAAGTGGCCCTCAAGGAATGACGTAGTCTACATCACGCTGGCCGTCTTGACTTCCCAGGGGACTTTACTTGACACTCTTTTTAGACTGAGAATAGTGATAAGAAAGGATTATCATCACAGCACTCCGGACAGATCCATAGGTGCTCCGATCTCCTCATCAAAAGCTCCACAAGTGTAAAACGACTGATGACGCCAGTTCTGTGTTGGTTAATGAAACGTCTTGTCTCCTTAGTGAAATGTTTATTTCTTGCAGCTCCAGGCTGCATCCCCATGTCCATCAGTTTAGACTTTGTTGACCTGGAAGCGAAGGTCTTTTTTCTTTTCAAAAACAAACAACCCACCTGGATGCACATTTGAACTAATGACTTTCGGAGAGTCTGGTCGCTAAAACAGCGAAGCTTCCTGAGTTGGTTCGACGTTAGTCTCCCCAGACCCCGCCCATATACACACTAGCTCACTTCTGGCTGGTAGTTTCTGACCTTCCCGCATGGTTACGGGGGTGTTCCGCAATGCCGTTGATATCGCGTGTTGTATATTTCTTCATGCCAGCGCTTTTAACACTCCAAAAGCATGGAGAAACTAGGTCTAACATAACTCCCCTAGAGAGTGCTGCAACCTATGTCACAGGCATTCTCTTTCTCGGAATAAAAACGTAATTGCGAAAACTAAACAAAAGAGCGGGACACACACGTAACCTTCATGAAAGTCGACTAGCCCAACAAACGTATGAATGAAAGGGGATCTATTTGGGGAGACTAGCGTCGAACTAACCGCTTCCTGTCGTTTACTACTAGACAAATACATATTTCGCATTGATTCGTCACTTGGGGTGTAATGGGAGCAACGTCATGCTCCGCCAGATTTACTTTTTGGAACATTTTATGATGTTATTTTTTAGGCTAGGTCGATTACGTCGAAGTAGAAGTAATAGAAGAATCTTTTTTTTTCACGTCACTGGAGTATTGGACACGTGGTCCGAACGCAGTTTAGAAAGAACGAACAAACGAATGAACTTTATTTACTTTATACAAGCCATTGGGCACACTTTTAGCGATGCAATCAACATAATGTCTGACGCCTTGCAGAGGATCCAATGCACAGAGAGAGAGAGAGAGAGAGAGAGAGAGAGAGAGAGAGAGAGAGAGAGAGAGAGAGATAGAGAAAGAGAGAGAGGGTATTAGTGACAGTAAAAGTAAGAGGATGAATAAGAGGAAGAAAGAGAAGAAATAATTCACAGTAATACAGAACATGTCTTGGAGACAATACAAAATATATATATATATTCATTATATAATATATATATATATATATCTATATATATAGAAAGATATATATATAATAGGATATATATAATAGATATACATGATACTACGAGAAACTCTATGGTAAGAACAGCAAGGAGATCAAAATTAGAATTTTGAGAGCATGGCATCTTTCCTGTGGGAGATACGGATGGGAGTCGTTGTACTATCTATCAGTCCTTAAGAAAGAAAATAGGGCTTTTGAGCTGAAAATGCTATAGAAAGATTCTCATAAATCCTGGACAAAAAGAGGAGGAGAAAACAGAGAAGATCTCTGAAAGACTGAATATCAGGGAAGTTTGCTAAAAAGAAAGTAGGATTCTGTAGAGAAGAGGAATAAACAGCATCCTGTCTCGAAAGCAGAAATATTTTGGTCATATCAAGCGCCACGACGGATAGAAAAAAATTATAGCAGAAGGCATGGTACCAGGAAGGAGGGGCAGGGGCTGACCGACACGATGATGGGCACAGGATATAAGTGACTCCTTGAGTATGAAAGTGCATGAGGCGGGAAAACTGGCGAAAGACTGAGTTTCTTTTCGGCAGATGTGATGAGAGCGACGTTCTGCAAAGGACCTGCTACATGATAATGACTCTGAGAATACTTTATATCTTTATATCCTTAGGGTGGAACATGATACTGTTTGCAAAAATTACTATTTTTTTTTCTCAGGAAAATGACCGAAATCTATGTTGGGTGGGGTTGACCTGGGGTTCGGATATTGATTTGAACCTAAGACATTTGGGTCGGCAGGTAGATGTCTGGCCACTGTGGCTCCTGAGACATCTAGAACTTATAACAAAAAATTTACTAACACAGGGAGTCGCGTTGGCTTAGCGGCTAAACGCTCGCGTGCGGATCGGAAGGTCGTGTGTTCGCCTCCTGGCGGAGCCGGACTTTTTTTTCAAAATGACCTTGACTCCCAGATCGACCCAGCCTTGAATGGGTACCGGGTGCAGTCCCGGGAATTGAAGACTGCCGGCTGATTCTGACCACATCACCCATCTTGTGCCAGTTGGTCTATAAAAATATAGGTCTAGCCCTATATGCCCTACACGCCTAAAAGCGTGGAAAATGGACCATTACTTTACATTACTAACGCAGGCCAGGTCACGGTGTCTTCTTGTCAACGTTGACTGGCTGTAAACTCTGGCAGAGAGTTTCGGTTGCTTACCCACTTCTAGACTTTGGTCTCGTTTGTCCTTTTTCTTAGCGTTCATTGCTGTAAACTACGGCGGGAAGTTCTGGCTGTTCGCCCACTTTTGGACTTTGGTCTTGTTTATCCTTCTTTTTAGCATTCACTGTGGTAAACTTCGACGGAAAGTTCTGGCTGTTCGCACACTTTTAGACATTGGTCTTCTTCCTTCTTCTTAATGTTTATTGCTGAAAACTTCGGTGGAAAGTTCTGGCTGTTCACACACTTTTTGACTTTGTTCTCGTTTGTCCTTCTTCTTAGCGTTCATTGCTGTAAACTTCGGTGGAAAGTTCTGGCTGTTCGCCCACTTTTAGAATTTGGTCTTGTTCCAAAACTTGAGTTTTGCGTGCAGATCCATTTGACAAACCTCGCTTACAAGTATGCAGACTGCTGGTTTCTTGCCTCTCATGCAGATACACGCCAACTTTGAAGGACACTTCCCTTAGTTGCCTTGTACGAAATGCCATTTAGGGATGCAGTGCGTCTGTTCCCCTTTCCCTCGGTCATGAATGAGGTACATGGGGCACAGTTAGGTACATTGCTTTCAAACTAGACTCATATTTTTCTAGGATTTTTTAAAATCAACTCAGCAGTAGCAATCATCGTCGTCATCGTCATCGTCTTCATCAATTTATACTTTTCCTGTTAAAGCCCTGTGTGAAGTAAGTTTGCAATTCACTGTATTATGGGAAACAATGGCTACTGTCATTCCGTGTCAATTTAGAAAGTCTTTAATGTTATCAGCCCATATTCTCCTAGGGTGACCACTTTATTCAGATCAGATCTTTTCATGTGTAGCGCCTATATTGGTAGTTGCTGTGGCTGTTTTCTGTAGATGTGACCAAACCATTTAACCTTCTTTAGTAGCAATAAAGATTTATAATCAACGGTACAAATGGCTTTTGCGGTCGACAGGAGCAGGACGTGTTCCCTCCCATCCATTACTCACAAACTCGTTCTCTAAGTCATCGAGTTCTTTCTTCGACGATCATATCCCTAGGAAGTGGCAATACCACAAGCTTACCTCCGTTGTTAACATCAACGTTTGTATTTTTAGAAATGTTGCGGCGAATAATGCAGTACTCTAGTGTTATCTGCTGGGTTTTCTAATGCCAAGGACGCTATTCGTAGACAAATTCGTGTCCTAGAAATGTAAAAATTTAGGACAACAAGCGTGTTATTTGCTGGAGCATGGGGTACGGGTCGTAAGTCAAGTGTCTGCTTTTGTTTTGTGCGTAGATTTCAAGTTGTTAGTTGTTTAATGCAGATGTTCTTGTTCCTTTGTGAAATTTGGGCTACCTCCTCCTTCATCCTATTATTCTCGTTTATCATTATCATCATCTTCTTCTTCCTATCCGCCTCCTCACCCTCCTTCTCCTCTTCTATTTCTTCATTGTTCTTTACCCATTTTCTCCTGCTTCTTTTCTTCTCACTTTTTCCATTTTGATCTTCTTCTTCTTTTCATCCTGTTGTTCCTCATCCCCTTCTTATTTCTTCGTCTGTTATTTGTTTTTTTGAGGTTATTGAAGAGAAAGAGAAGGTACGTTGTATTATGGATGTAATATTTGCCGATACATTCAATCCTCCTCCACCACCGCCACCACCGCCGCCGCCACTGCTGCTGCTGCTGCTGCTTCTAAAGCTATGCATTCTTCGTCTTGGTGCAGCTTTCTAAAGCTTTTGATTCATTTTGACATGTTCAGAGCTGATATGTTATCGAATCTATTTGAATTTGAACAATTATTTTCATATCTGAATCGTTTTTCAATAGCTCACACCCTCTATCCCCTCACACGCCCTTCCCCACCCCTCTCTCTCCCCATAAGTCTGTTTTCACCCTCTCTATTGTTTTTTTCTCTCTCTTTCTTTCTCTTTATCTCTCTTTGTATCTTGTTCTCACTGTGTGTCATATTCGTCACTGTGTCTCTCTGCCCTGTTTATCATCTGTGTGTCTACTTCACAGCATCTTTCACTTTATCTGTGTGCATGTTTTTATGTTTCGCAAATTCTTTATATCTTTCAGTCTTTCTCTATGTATTATTCTGCCTCTCTCTCTCTCTCAGCCTCTCTCTCAAGTAGAAACTCTCTCTCTCTCTCCTCTCTCTGGTCATTTAAGCCTTGAGATTCTACAAAAGAACATTTGTTATACGATAATTGTGACGCCAGTGGAAAAAAGGACATTCATATAATTTAAACATGTAGCAGAGATTATGAACTATACAGAATATTGTCGGTCGGAGTTTCATGGAGTTTGCTTATTCACTTATCAGTTTGTATGTTTTATAAATGTGTAACAATGAAACAATGAGTAACACTTTGCTTGCCTAACAGGAGGAAACGGGATCATTACCACACTCATCTCCATTAGAAATGGCACTAATCAACAGCGGTACAGTTACAATAAAATCTTTAGAGAGAGAGAGAGAGAGAGAGAGAGAGAGAAAGAGAGAGAAGGGGGAACTGAGAGAGGAGATGGAGAGAGCGAATGGAGAGAGAAGAGAGAGAGGTGGAGAGAGAAGGAGAACGAATGAGAGATATAAAGAGGAGAAACAGAAGAAAATAGTTAAGGCATACTAAATAGAAAGAAGGAGAGAATGGGGGGAGAGAAGACGAAAAGAGAGAAGACACTCACGGGAAGATATTTAAGGTGCAGTCAAAGAGTTGTTGTTGTTGTTATCGATCCAGCGGCGCATGAGCTTTCGCCCTTTGGCCCAATGCCATCGTAGTGGAATTTGCATGTTTTTCACAAGCTGTTCTTTTCCTCCGTACAAGGTGTTCCACTTGTCTGGTCCTCAAGAGGGAGTTAGCGTTCTTCTTGTCTCACTGAGTTTTGGGCACTCAAAGAGATGGTGTTCAACAGTTTTCGTAGGGGTAGTTACATAGCTGGCACTACTGGGGAGTGGTTGTGGCTGTATTCTGTTGTCCCTTCTTGTTAGATGGTTAATGCTGTCATTAGGATCAGGGCCAGACATATGTCCTATAACCTCTCTTCCAGTGTACTCCCATGGCCCATCTGTTCAAACCAAGTCTCTTTGTTTATAGCTCTTATCAGTGTTTTGTGCTGTCTGGAGGGTTGTCGCTGTAGGTGGTTGTTTTGTGTTGCTCCTTTTCTTTGCCAATCTGTCAGCTCTGTCATTACCCGGGTGTGCCGGAGTGACCTGGAATCCACTGCATCAACTATTCTGATGTTGTATGAGGTAATAAGCTGATCGGCATCCAGGATTATCTTGGCTATTCAGTTCTGCAGCGTTCATTGCCCTCCAGAGCTTGTAAGGGGGCAGACATTGAATCTGTGAAGATGGACACATTGTGGACCGTTGAGGGGTAAACATCCAGTTACAGTCGTTAGGTGGTATAATGCTGTTTCCAGTGCATTATTTTTNGTTTATCATTATCATCATCTTCTTCTTCCTATCCGCCTCCTCACCCTCCTTCTCCTCTTCTATTTCTTCATTGTTCTTTACCCATTTTCTCCTGCTTCTTTTCTTCTCACTTTTTCCATTTTGATCTTCTTCTTCTTTTCATCCTGTTGTTCCTCATCCCCTTCTTATTTCTTCGTCTGTTATTTGTTTTTGAGGTTATTGCTTTTTAGCTGGTACGTTGTATTATGGATGTAATATTTGCCGATACATTCAATCCTCCTCCACCACCGCCACCACCGCCGCCGCCACTGCTGCTGCTGCTGCTGCTTCTGCTATGCATTCTTCGTCTTGGTGCAGCTTTCTAAAGCTTTTGATTCATTTTGACATGTTCAGAGCTGATATGTTATCGAATCTATTTGAATTTTGAACAATTATTTTCATATCTGAATCGTTTTTCAATAGCTCACACCCTCTATCCCCTCACACGCCCTTCCCCACCCCTCTCTCTCCCCATAAGTCTGTTTCACCCTCTCTATTGTTTTTTTCTCTCTCTTTCTTTCTCTTTATCTCTCTTTGTATCTTGTTCTCACTGTGTGTATATTCGTCACTGTGTCTCTCTGCCCTGTTTATCATCTGTGTGTCTACTTCACAGCATCTTTCACTTTATCTGTGTGCATGTTTTTATGTTTCGCAAATTCTTTATATCTTTCAGTCTTTCTCTATGTATTATTCTGCCTCTCTCTCTCTCTCTCTCTCTCTCTCTCTCTCTCTCTCTCTCTCTCTCTGGTCATTTAAGCCTTGAGATTCTACAAAAGAACATTTGTTATACGATAATTGTGACGCCAGTGGAAAAAAGGACATTCATATAATTTAAACATGTAGCAGAGATTATGAACTATACAGAATATTGTCGGTCGGAGTTTCATGGAGTTTGCTTATTCACTTATCAGTTTGTATGTTTTATAAATGTGTAACAATGAAACAATGAGTAACACTTTGCTTGCCTAACAGGAGGAAACGGGATCATTACCACACTCATCTCCATTAGAAATGGCACTAATCAACAGCGGTACAGTTACAATAAAATCTTTAGAGAGAGAGAGAGAGAGAGAGAGAGAGAGAAAGAGAGAGAAGGGGGAACTGAGAGAGAGATGGAGAGAGCGATGGAGAGAGAGAGACAGAGGTGGAGAGAGAGGAGAACGAATGAGAGATATAAAGAGGAGAAACAGAAGAAAATAGTTAAGGCATACTAAATAGAAAGAGGAGAGAATGGGGGAGAGAAGGAAAAGAGAGAAGACACTCACGGGAAGATATTTAAGGTGCAGTCAAAGAGTTGTTGTTGTTGTTATCGATCCAGCGGCGCATGAGCTTTCGCCCTTTGGCCCAATGCCATGTAGTGGAATTTGCATGTTTTCACAAGCTGTTCTTTTCCTCCGTACAAGGTGTTCCACTTGTCTGGTCTCAGAGGGAGTAGCGTTCTTCTTGTCTCACTGAGTTTTGGGCACTCAAAGAGATGGTGTTCAACAGTTTCGTAGGGGTAGTTACATAGCTGGCACTCTGGGGAGTGTTGTGGCTGTATTCTGTTTAGGTGTCCATTGAGTGGAGTATGTTGCGTTCTAAGTCTGAAGATGGTGGCCTGGTCCCTTCTTGTTAGATGGTTAATGCTGTCATTAGGATCAGGGCCAGACATATGTCTATAAACCTCTCTTCCAGTGTCTCCCATGGCCCATCTGTTCAACCAAGTCTCTTTGTTTATAGCTCTTATCAGTGTTTTTGCTGTCTGGAGGGTTGTCGCTGTAGGTGGTTGTTTTTGTGTTGCTCCTTTCTTTGCCAATCTGTCAGCTCTGTCATTACCTGGTGTGCCGGAGTGACCTGGAATCCACTGCATCACTATTCTGATGTTGTATGAGGTAATAAGCTGATCGGCATCCAGGATTATCTTGGCTATGTCAGTTCTGCAGCGTTCATTGCCCTCCAGAGCTTGAAGGGCAGACATTGAATCTGTGAAGATGACAACATTTTGGACCTTTGAGGGGTAAACATCCATTACAGTCTTTAGGTGGTATACTGCTGTTTCCAGTGCAATTATTTCAGCTTCATAGTTTGAACAGAATTCCCCGCATGCATCAAAAATCTCTTCAACAGATCCATCGGGATAACCTATGTAGATTCCGTAACCTGCTTTAATGGTAGCTTTAAATGCTGATCCATCAGTATAGACATGTATCCATTCTTGGGGGTAAGAATCAACGGTCTTTAGTGATGAGTTCATAAGAGCGATTGGGTCGGACTGTTTGGTTTCCTCGCCTACCAATTTAGTTTGGACTTCTGGAGCTTTAAAGCGAGCATGTGGTGGTAGGTTTTTTGCAACATTCTGAATTCCTTGACGTCTTTCTGGGAGGTGGTATCTGTCCTGAATTTCATTAACACAGTGTAAAACCGATTTGTGCTTTATTCTTTGTTTGGATTCCCAGTTTTCTACAAGATGTCTATTAGGATGGTTACGATTTTTCCTAACGCATCTTTCATAAATTTCTAAAGTGGCTTTTTCTCTCCGCAACCCGAGGGGTTCCACATTTGTATGGATTTCACATGCAGCAGTTGGTGTAGACTGCATAGCTCCGCAGATTAATCGGAGGGCATTATTTTGTACTCTGTCAAGAGTCTCTAGGTTAGTTTTGGAACAAGTTGTAAGCAGTGAGTTGTTGTACTCTATCACAGAGCGAACATATCCTAGGTATAAGCCCCTCAGAGTTTCCTTGTCTGATCCCCATGATGTACCTGCAAGTCTCTTTAATAACTGTAACCTCCTCAGTGCCTTATTCCTGATGTTTTCAATATGGTTCTTGAGGCTGAGCTGCGGGTCAAGTGTGACTCCAAGGTATGTGGGATGCTCTTCTTTCATCACTTGGTGTTTGTCTAACCTCAGGTTAATATTCTTCCTTGCTACTTGGTGGCTTTTGGTAAAGATTGTGTAGACCGTCTTTGCACAGTTAATCTTGAGTTTCCATCTTTGGCAGTAATCATGCAGTCTTCTAAGGTCTCCATTCAGTCTTTGGGCTCCACTTTCCACATTTTCATGACTCTGCCATATTGCTAGGTCATCAGCGTACAAGGATTTTTCGGCCTTGATTTGTTCTGGCAGGTCATTGATAAAGATTAGGAATAGTGTACAGCTCAATGATGAGCCTTGTGGCAAGCCCTCCTCCAAGACTTCTTTAGAAGAGATTGCGTTGTGCATCTTAGTCTGGATTGTTCTATCTATCAGGAAGTATTTCACCCAGTTATACAATCTGCCATGTATTCCTATGTTCATCATCTTCATCAGGAGACCTTTTCTCCATACTCTGTCATAGGCCTGCTGGAGGTCGACAAAGACTGCCACTGTGTGTTTCTTATTCTGGAAGCCATCATGTATTCTTTGTGTCAGTCTGAACAGCTGGTCTTCTGTGCAGCTGTTGGTTCTGAAGCCTGCCTGTTCATGGCATAGAACACCAGAACTCTCAAGGAACCAATATAAGCGCCTGTTTATCATTCTTTCTGCAACTTTGCCCAAGCATGATGTTAAGGATATCGGGCGGTAGCTTTTGGGGTCATCTGGAGGCTTTTTGGTTTTAAGGATGGGGATGATATATGCATTCCTCCATGCCCTTGGAAGTTTGCTTGACCTCCAAGTTTTATTAATAAGCCTGAGAACTACTTCTCTCCCAGACCGGCCAAGATGTAGCAGCATTTCGTTGTGGATCTTATCTGGGCCTGGAGATTTTCTAGGTTTTAATTTCTTCAGGGCTTGCTCTAATTCATCCATGCTAAATTCATTTTCAAAAAGGGAGTCGCTGGCTGTTGGAGCTCTCTCTTGTTTCTTCAACTGAGAGAGCTGTGTTCTATCGAGTTCTGACAGCTTACCTGCTCTGTTAACCGAGGCAAAATAATGATTGAAATGTTCTGCTTTCTTCTTGTCTTCAGTGATTGTTTTACTCCCGTCACTGGTTTTGGGTTCACCCTTCTACTTTCTCCGGAGAGTTTTTAACTAAAGTCCATGCTTTATTTCCATTCTGTCTAAGGTCTAAGTTGGAGCAAGTTTCTGTCCATTTATCTCTTTTAGCCTTATTAACTACAAGCTTTACTCTGGCACATGCTTTATTGTATTGGATCTTTGCTTCTGTTGAACGTGCAGTTTCGAGAAATATTCTTGCTTTATTCCTTTCAGATATAGTATTTTAAATTTCTTGATTCCAAAAAGGTTTATATGCCTTCCGGCTGCCCCTTGGGATGGCTTTCGACGCTGCATTCAGGATTGCTTGAGTTATGTCTTCACAAAAAGTTTCCACACAGCTGTTGTCAATTCTTCCCAGGAGGCAGTCAGATGTTTCCTGAAATAGTTTCCAGTTTGCTTTTCGGAAATTCCAACGGGTTCTCTGCTTGAAGCGTAATTTAGGGGTGGTGCTTACAGTTGTGAGTATAGGTTTGTGGTCACTTCCTATGTCGTCCAGGACTTGGGGATAGCTTGCGTCTGCTAAGTCGGATGAGCAGATGGTCAGGTCTGGTCTGCTGAGAGATAGGTGGGCCCTGTGTAACAGTGTAGGTGTAGACTCTGTGTCCTGCAGCACTAATAGGTTAGTTGTTTCACAAGTATCTTCGATGTACTTCCCTGTGCTATTGTAGTCAGGGTAACCCCAACGTGGCGAGTGTCCGTTGAAGTCACCAACAAGAAGGGTTTTATGGTACTGTGTCTTGTATAGTTCTGGTATGTTGCATGTTGTCTGAGGTGGGCTGTACACGTTGTATATCGTGTATTTGCTTCCATTGTGCCAGATAGTTATTTTTTGCACATCTGTAGGGTGAGATGTCGACAGCATTGTTACATCTCCTTGTATGTCATTTCTGATATAGGTCACTATGCCCCGGCAGTCATTGCACTTACAGGCATAACTAGTATATCCAGTGAGATGCAGATCAGAGTCTTTATGCAGGGTTTCTTGTAGGGCAGCCACGTGTACCCTGTGGTTGTTTAGCAGTTTGGCAAGTTCAAGTTTCTTATTTCTTATTCCACAGATGTTCAGCTGCAGAATATTGAGCATCTGTGTATTTTTTGCTGTGCTGTCTGAGTTCTTTTTGCTCTCCCTCCCACTCTTCCTCCTCCTGGGGTGTCTGTTTTCCCTATTTATTTCAAATTTTCCAGTAGCCAATTTTTCGCACATGACAGCCTGGTTTCCCACTGTCTGGCGCGGGCCTTGATAGACGAGGCGACGACCGATCTCGTATGTATTCTTAAATTTTGACATATTCATGGCATTGTGGTGCTGGGGTGTCTGTGGATTACCTCCCTCCCCAGGCAGCAGCTAGAAATGCCCTGTACCAGTTCTAAAGGAAATATGGGTTGTGTTTCTGCCTTCCCCTTTAACACGTAGCTAAGGTGGGGCTCACAGTGTGCTCATTCCCCGCCACCAGATTGCCTGCAGGTTTCGCTGAGCTCTTCATGTCTCTAAGCATGAGTAGTTGGGGCAACTGGATCGTCACGTCCTGAGTCCCTGTGCCTTCACGATAGTTTCCGGTATTCAGGGGGGTTAGCATACTTGTTTCCATTCCTAAGACTGTTCAGCACACCTCTGGCTCCTTCCCTCCCACAGGGGGCAGTACGGTGTGGTGCACCGGGTTTATTATCGAGGTTTGCTCCTCTAGATCCATTGTGTTTTGCCTGGGGATTCGTACCCCCAGTTACCGGGACTACCTCGGGGAGGCTGTGACTCTTCGCCACGCACAATGGTCTTGAGGTAAGAGAGGTTCTGCTAGGTCAAGAGGCTGACACCACAATGGACGCTCCTTTCGTGAACAGATATTCACTAGACCTAGGGTGAAGTAAGGGGGGGGGGAACCCACTACCCACAACACCAACACTTCTTACCCCCTGCCTCTCGAGGCTCAGTCCCGCAGTCAAAGAGAGATAGGATAGAAACACACACACACACACACACACACACACACACACACACGCAAGTATGCACACATACGCTCATCGTATGTGAGAGAGAGAGAGAGAGAGAGAGGGGGGGGGGGAAGCTAGATATACAGTTAGAAGAGACGGGGTGGGAGCTGGAAAAATCGAGAGGCAGAGAGAAAGACAGAGGTAGAAACGGAGACAGTGAAAGACGCACGCACACACACGCACACATGTACATACACACAGATATAGGAAGAGATGCAGAAATTGAAAGAGACAAAGAAATAGCTAGAAAAACAGAAATAGATAAGACAAAAACAGAGGGAGGTCAGAGAGGGAAGAAGTAGAAAGAGAGAGAGAGAGAGAGAGAGAGAGAGAGAGAGAGAGAGAGAGAGAGAGAGAGAGAGAGAGAGAGAGAGAGAGAGAGAGAGAGAGAGAGAGAGAACGGACAAGAGCTTATTGTTTTCTTATTTCCAGTTCTACCTACCTTTCTTGAAATATGTTGAATAACTTAATGCAATTCTGTCGCCAGACGATTCTTGTATAATTCCCTTATCTCTCTCAGACATCAACCACTCTTGACGTACACATTTCATTTATTCATTACATACATTTCATTTATTTATTCTAAACATGCTATGTATTCATGTTATACATTTTAAATATCCATTGTGCTCTGTAACTCCGTATTTAATACGCCACGCATGATCTTCGATTATAACAATGACGTCAATAGTGAAACAGTTTTCGTGCGTGTCTATAATTTAAGTCGGCGTCTGTGGCTTAGGCGTTGCCAAGACGCCTCTTAATGCAAAGGCGCAGGGTTCGATCCCAGCTGCAGACGATTTATCTTGCGTTGGTGTCGACGGTGATATCTAGAGCTGACCGTTCAGTAACGATGGCAAACTACCGAACGCAAAATGTGCCTAGAAACACCACAGAAGCCACAAAAATCGCTGGCGTTGGTTCCGCAACGTTCTGTTAAGAATACGCAAATAACTTTTTTTTAAAAACTATAATTTAAGCGATGTTCTTCAACCCGTGGATCGTATCCTATTGGTGGCTCGCTTAAAATTCCAGGTGGGGTATGGGTGGTAGGGGGGGGGGGGGGGGGGGGGAGGGGGGGGATTGGGGGGGGAAGGGGGGTTAAGGGATGAACAACTTCTTAATCGTGTTGTTATTTCTTGTTTCGTGTTTGGCCCTCGAAACAAGTTACTCTGTGTTGCTGGGTCGTAGGTGTAAACAGTTAGGGGATGAACAACTTCTTAATCGTGTTGTTGTTTCTTGTTTCGTGTTTGGCCCTCGAAACAAGTTACTCTGTGTTGCTGGGTCGCAGGTGTAAACAGTTTAAGGAACACTGGTTTAAAAGACGGCGCAAACCACTCCCAGCATTTGTTCTTTGTGGCTTTGCTGGGCAGTTTTAATTTCAGAAGTTTGTCATTGCTTTCTGGTCCTTTCGGCGCTTATACTGTTGTAGAAATCAATACAAGATGGTCTGCTGACAAAATCCGCAGCTGACGCAAGACCTGGAATTGACCGAATTATGAAACTAAGTTTATAGCCCTTAATCTGCGATGCTGGCGTAATCTGTGATATAGCATTTCTGAAAGGAATTAACAAAGAGAGCAGAATAGAGGAGAATTAAATAATCTGATAGAATCACTAATGTTGAGGCTCGGGAGAAAATTAAACAAGTTCCAACGGACCAAGAGATGAGGAGACGACGCTGGCATTGGATAGGACACACACACTTAGAGAAAACCTGTGAACAGTACAACTAGAATGTCTTTGCATTGGAACTTGTAAGGGCATTTTTAAAAAAAAAGGAAACACGGAGAAGTGAGCTAGAGAGTAAAGTTAAAACAATGCGGAGGACATGGGGTGAACTGCTTGCAATAGCGAAAGACAGAATGACTTGGCGTGTTTTGGTTGAGGGCTGATGCTCCATTTCAGGATAGAATTAGAAGAAGGAGGAGGAAGAAGAGGAGGAGGAGGTTATTTTGTAACCTTTGATGTCCCAATATAACTGTTTAATTATTCCAAGTAGCAAGTTATACACCGTAAGTTCTTTGATGTTTCCAAACAGTAAATGTTTTGCTGTCTTCTACCACAGATACAATATTATCCCTTTTTTTAAATGAATTTTTATAGTGCATTCATGAAGTCATGCTCGTGTAAGATGTTTGAAATTTGTCATGCAACCTGTTGATAATTATGTCCTTGTACCGTTTAAAAAAAAATGTAAACAAACGTCTAGTTTTTAATTTTGCCTTAGTTGCTGTATATGAAGGGAAAAAAAAGAGACTAATTAAAAGCAAATAATCGTATGCTTACAGTGTAACTATGCAACCGAAACTTCTGAAAACATTATTCCCTCTCCCCTCAACCCCCCACCCCCCCCCCCCCACTTGTGCCTAGACATTTTTAAGGCATGGATGGGGAGCGGGGCTGACTCCCCCCCCCCCCCCTCCTAATCTTTTCTTTGTGTAGGCGCGCCTGGACTCAGCATTTGAAGTCTGTCATTAAAAGTGAAATACGAAACATATTGGAAAATTTCACAGATTAGTTCATTATTAATTTCAATTTGAAACAATTTTTCAATGTCGAAATTCACTTCAAAATGATGACGTGAATTCAGTTCAGAATGGACAGTTCGATTAGGTTAAATAGGTTTCAGAGGTTCTTCCCAAAATGTTCTCATAAATCCCAATTTGTTTCCATTATTCATCGGCTCTGTGGCTAAGTCGATGCGAACGCTAACGCCGGGATGCCGGGTTCAATCCCAACTGCGGGCCATGCGCCTTGCGTTGGTCTCGACTGTGGTATCAAGAAAACTGTATGCCCAGAAAGCAAAGGCAAACTACTGGACGTAAATTTGCCTAGAGAAACCACACAACAGCCAGGGGCTGTAGGGGTTGTTTCTGCAACGTCCTGTAAAGGATACGCAACTAACCTTTCCATTATTCATGTTTCGTGATAGAGCGTGAATATAAGAGCAGGACAATTCAAGAAACGGTGTTAATAGAAAGGAGCTGGCAACAGTTAGCATCACCGTGAACAGGGAGCATCACAGTGAACCTAGAGATATTAGAACAGGTAAAAAGTTGCTGCTGTCTTGAACACTTGGACTTGTAATAAACGATGATAACAAAAGTGGAATAGAAATTTAAAAAAAAAAAGAACAGCATTGGAGTGGTCAAAAATTATTTTCAACATGCAAGCACTAGTGGCATCAAGAGAGATAAACAAGAGCATCATATTGCTAGTTCTTCTTAATGGAGTAGAATGCTGGAGAATGACCAAAAAATTATGCGCACAAGCCATCTACCTTCCATCATACATGTCTACGTAGAATTATCACAATTTTCTGGCCAGATTCAATCTCAAACACTTAACTACTTCAAGTCACAAATCATAAAACTCTAGACAGTATGATAACCAAGAGAAGATAAAAATGGTTTGGCCATGTCACGATATACCTGCCAACAGAGCTCTCATTTGATCACTGGAGGCAAAGAGAAAGGGTCAACCAAAAAGAGCACATGTAACGGTAGATAGATCCCAGATACCCCGTTAAACCTCCACAGAAGTTATAATTAGACCACATGAAACGGTAGATAGATCCCAGATACCCCGTTAACCCACCACATAAGTTATAATTAGAGGACATATAACGGTAGATAAATCCCAGATACCCCGTTAAACCTCCACAGAAGTTATAATTAGAGCACATGAAACGGTAGATAGATCCCAGATACCCCGTTAAACCTCCACAGAAGTTATAATTAGAGCACATGTAACGGTAGATAGATCCCAGATACCCCGTTAAACCTCCACACAAGTTATAATTAGAGCACATGTAACGGTAGATAGATCCCAGATACAACGTGAACCCTCCACAGAAGATTTAATTAGAGCATATATATATATATATATAGATATATATAGATTTATATATATCTATATATCTATATATATATATATATATATAGTATAGATTTATATTTATATATATATCTATATATATATATTATATCTATATATATTATCATATTATATATATATATATATTATACTATAAATTATATATATAATATATTATATAATCTCTATTATATATCTATTATATATATATAGATATATATAAATCTATATATATCTATATATATATATATATATATATATATATAGTTCGAACGTTTAGTCTCCCCAAACAAAGTAGGCCAGTTTTCATTGTCAAATTTGTTGGGCTGGTCTACTTTCCCGTAGGTTAGGTTAAGTGTGTCCCGCTCTCTTGTTTGGTTTCCTTGATGCCATGCATTTAGGTTTTCATTCCGAGAAAGAGAATGCGTGTGACATACGTTGCACACTCTCTAAAGAGGAAGGGGGAGGGGGGTGGTTGTGTTACCCTTGTGGTCTGGGTTTACGCCCAAGGGTAGGCTGAAAAGCTAAATTTCTCCAAGATTTACGGTACCTGTCATTGAATCAAGGCCAAAGCTTTGCGATATCCATAGTCCGGAGCCGAAGGGTTAACAACTCATGGTTTCTAGATACTTGAAAAAAAAAAAAAAACCCCGATATCAACGACATTGCGGAACACCCCCGTAGCGGTGTGCGAAGGATGCGCAGCTCAGGAACGACCAATCAGACGTGAGCAAGTGTGTATAGGCGAGCTCTGGGAAGACTAGCGTCGAACTAACCTTTATATATATATATATATATATATATATATATATATATAATATATATATATATATATATATATATATACTACTGTACCCGGCCACGCGTTGCTGTGGCCCAGAATGGTGAAATGGAGAGGAAAGAAAATAGCTCTCAGCTAACAGTGTCTGTCATACCCCCCTTCCCTCCTCTCCCCTCGACGCAGTCATATCTCCCTCTCCGAAGAATTGAAAAATCATCCATGGCGAAATTATTAAAATAGAAATAGTTAAGGAATAAGAACTTTAAAATAATATTTTCAGCTCTCTCAGCTAACTGTGTTTGGCAAAACCCCCTTCCCCCCACCCCCCTAACTTTCCTTTCCACCAGTCATATCTCCTTCTCCATAGGATTGAAAAATCATCACCTGGCGAAATTATTAAAATAGAAATAGTTAGGAAATGAGAACTTTAAAATAATATTCTAGGCTCTCTCAGCTAACTGTGTCAGACACAACCCCCTCCAATCATATAATCTTTTCCGAAGGATGGGAAAGTCACTGTGTAACTAAATATTGTAACTAAATTGAGCATGGCATCCGTGTCCACCCATGCTTAAATAGGTAGCATTAACTTGTACAGAGAAGTAAATGTAGCCAGCGTAACAGCTACCACATCACCCATCCAGTAACAGTACTACTGCAACCACTACCACCATCACAACAACGACAAAAACAACAACACAAACTGTCACTACAGTCTGTGTAGGTCGGTGTAAAAGAGAGGAGTTAGCGCCGCATGCTGTCGCCACGGACTATTTAGTTTGAATTTGCCCCGGACATAGGGGGAAAAAACTTCATCACGTAACCAGTGATGGAACCCACAGTGAAAAGTACACTATACTCACGAATAGCGGAGAAAAATACCCCGCACCCGTCATCTCTCCCTCTTCGAGGGAACGATTTTTAACTGACCTTGGCATCCGTGTCCACCCAAAGTAAACTGGACTGTAAGCCGTCCTAGTTGACAGTTTCTGTCATCGCCGAATAGTTTTTGATCGAGAAGCGCCATGGGGAGGCTAATTAGGACTTAACTGAAATCGGATGTCTGCGAAAGGCGCAGATATCACAGCCTAGCTGTAAACCACAACACAACGTGGCAACCACCCTTGTAAGGAAAAAAGAACAATTATCACCCGGCGGGGAATCGAAAACCGGTCACCCGCGTGAAGGATGACATACTTACAACTATACTACCGAAGAGTTTAGGTCAGATATCGCAGCCTAGCTGTAAACCACAACACGACGTGCCAACGGCCCTCTCGAGGGCGAACGAAGATTACCCGTGACATGACCATTGAGCATCACGTCGTCGCTGTCGCAGGCTAGCTGCAAACCCCAAAACCTAAAAAGGCGTAGATATCGCAGCCTAACCATAAACCACAACACAACGTGCCAGCCGCCCAGTTAAGGGCTAAAAAAGTTACATCACCTAGATGGGAATCGAACACGGGTCACCCACATGATGGGCAGAACAGCTACTAACTACGCTACCAAACACCCAAGCAAACAGTGGAAATGAAATTATATAGTAATGCAAAGTTCAATAAGAGCTCAGCAGTCAAATATTGCTAATTACCTAAAAACAAATCCGGGCCGGCAACGAAACAGATAATAATTTTACCGTCGCTGGAGCTACGTCGTTCGTGGTTTGTGCGATTTTCTGACACAAAATCACGCTCGGCGTCAAAGGCAAGGTTGTGTTAAAATTTGAAAGCAATCGGTTCTGTAGTTTCCGAGTTTTTAGCTAATAACGTCGGAAAATTAACATACACACACACACACACACACACACACATATATAATTATATATATATATATATATTATATATATATATATATATATGTAATATATATAGGTATATATACTATTATACACACAACATATAAATATATATCAACCTAGATCAGCATGAAGCCATTAAATTAGTAATAAATAATGTGGATACAACCAGTACACCTTTATTGCACAATTTATTGCCTGGCATTTTCCCCTGTATCAGGTGCATTTTGGTGCATTACTACGGAGTTAAAACAACATAAAATGAAGCACTTAAATTAATCTCTTGTCACTGAAATACATAAATCTCATTGTCAAGTTAGTCTGTACATCTCTTCACCGGGAATGTGGGGAAAAAAAGAGGGGGGAGGGGGGTTTGAGGGAGTTGAACTCAGTTCCTCACGGCTAACAGCCAAAGAAACTAGCCATTTTGTTACCACGACAGACTTTGATGCTTGGACGGATATGTGCGACTGGCTGTTGACAGCTAATGTAAGCTGAGATGTAAAGCTTACAGCACTATCGGTAATTACATACCTGAAACTCCGGTCCCGCGCTGTGTTAGCTTCACGGATCTAGTGTCGTGACGTCATCAGTAGCTGGCCAATCCGCCTACACGCAGGGAGAAATGTCAGAGAATCTGGTTTCATCCTTCCGTTTTGTTGTCGTTGTTTTTCTTTCCACTTCTGAAATGATAGTTTTCAAAGGCCTGTGTATTGGTGGGGGAGAAAGGGTGGGAGAAAGTGAGAAACAGAGGGACAGACAGACAGAATAGTGATGGTTTGAAAAGTGTTGCTTATAGGTGAGGAGGAAGGGTGGGAAGAGAGAGAGAGAGAGAGAGAGAGAGAGAGAGAGAGAGAGAGTGTGAAAACTAACGAACAAACGAGAGAGAGAGAGACACAGAGAGAGAGAGAGAGGGGGGGGGAAACAGAGACATCTAGACAGACAGAGTAGCTTCAGAATGAAAAAGGTTGCTAGGGAGAGAGAGAGAGAGAGAGAGAGAGAGAGAGAGAGAAAGAGAGAGAGAAGGCAGGAGTGAGAGAGAGAGAAAACTAACGAACAAACGAGAGAGAGAGAGAAGGCAGGGGAGAGAGAGAGAGAGAGAGAGAGAGAGAGAGAGTGAAAACTAACGAACAAACGAGAGGGAGAGAGAGGGAAAAAAACAGAGACATCTAGACAGACAGTAGCTTCAGAATGAAAAAGGTTGCTAGGGAGAGAGAGAGAGAGAGAGAAGAGAGAGAGAGAGAGAGAGAGAGAGAGAGAGAGAAGGCAGGGGAAAGAGAGGCAGGATACCGTAGGTCTAAATAGGATTGACACGAAAGAAGAGATAAAAAGGGGAGAGAAAAGCAATTATATTAAAAGGTTGAATAGATATATAGAAAGAGGGGGACAGATATAGAGACACACACACACACACACAGAGAGAGAAGAGAGAGAGAGAGAGAGAGAGAGAGAGAAAGAGAGAGAGAGGGGAAAGAGATTAGCGGTGGTATGAAGTGGGTTACAGAGAGACAAGATGTGTATGCGAGAGAGAGAGAGAGAGAGAGAGAGAGAGAGAGAGAGAGCGAAAGAGAGAGGCGATTAACTGAAACAGATTGTGTAGTGAGAGCGGGAGAAAATCAACCCCCCCCCCCCACACACACACAGTGAAATAGAGCTGTTATGTGAAACAGGTGTGTGTGTGTGTGTGTGTGTGTGTGTGTGTGAGAGACAGAGAGAGAGAGATTTTTCCGCTTTCTCTGAACACCTTTTCAATGCACTGCTTAGATCTCTGTTGTCAGATTTTGTTGACTCGACATCGAAATCTAGAATACAATAGAAAGTATAAATGATGCCGAGATTTGATTTTGTAATACACAGCTGCAGGAGACAAAAAATTGGCCACAACTACTTAACCAGTAAAATTAAATTATATACTTGTAAAAAAATCGTTCCATTATACTAGTTGTTTGAATTATTTCAGCCTCAGTGATCGTCTGGGATATTTCAGTCAGATCAAAAGAAATCAAACAACACATACAAAAGAAAACAAATATACATTAAGAAAAAAATAACAACTTTTACAGGTACGGAGTGGTTTCAACCTTTAGCAATTGTACTGTAAGAACTTCTTATACGCCATGTGGCGTTGGTAGTCATCTCTAGCCACACCCTTCTGTCTTGTATACTTTCAATCAACTCTGACACAGATGATCCTCCATGCCATGTAGCGTTGGTAGTCATGTCTAGCCACACCCTTCTGTCTCGTGTACTTTCAATCAACTCTGACACAGATGATCCTCCATGCCATGTAGCGTTGGTAGTCATCTCTAGCCACAACCTTCTGTCTCGTGTACTTTCAATCAACTCTGACACAGATGATCACCTCCATGCCACGTAGCGTTTTGGTAGTCATCTCTAGCCCACAAACTTCTGTCTCGTGTACTTTCAATCAACTCTGACACAGTATGATCCCTCCTAGCCATGTTCTAGCCACACCCTTCTGTCTCGTTGTATTTCAACAACTATGACACATGATCCTCCATGCACCGTAGCAGATGATCCTCCATGCCACGTAGCGTTGGTAGTCATCTCTAGCCACAACCTTCTGTCTTGTATACTTTCAATCAACTCTGACACAGATGATCCTCCATGCCATGTAGCGTTGGTAGTCATCTCTAGCCACACCCTTCTGTCTTGTGTACTTTCAATCAACTCTGACACAGATGATCCTCTATGCCATGTAGCGTTGGTAGTCATGTCTAGCCACAACCTTCTGTTTCGAGTACTTTCAATCAACTCTGACACAGATGATCCTCCATGCCATGATGTCAGACTGTTCAGCATCTGTTCTCTCGGTCTCGCTGCACTCCAACGTTTCTACGGTCACGATGCACTCCAGTTTCTACTTCTCATCACATGACTAAAGAATGTAGTAAGTTGCTTTCTGATGTAGGCAATCAGTTCTCTTCGTGAGTCAGTTTCTTTCATTATTCGTTATTATCTGTTCGGTCGGCTCTGTGGCTAAGTCGATGCAAACGCTTCGTAATGCCGGGGTACCTGGTTCGATCCCAGCTGCGGGCCATACGCCTTGCGTTGGTTTCGACAGTGGTATCAGAAAGCCGACCGTCCAGTAAGCAATGGCAAACTACTGGACGTAATTTGCCTTGTGAAACCACACAGCAGCCAGGGCTGATGGGGTTGGTTCTGCAACGTCCTGTAAAGGATACGCAACTAACCTTTTTTTTAAATCTGTTCAGGCTTTTCTCAGCAATCTTCTATAAAACCATAGATATCTTCGCAGCTTGCAAATAAGTTTTCCCTCATTTACCAACTGTCCATGATTCACTCCCGTGTATCAAGATAGGATTCATATAGCTCTTTAGAATTCTCTTTCTCGTCTCAATTGACAAACAAAGATTGCATAAAATATTCTTCATTTAGTAAAATTTTGTCTTTGCTTCAGCTCTTCTACAACTTCTACATACACATTCCATCTGATGTTATCAGGGTACCCAATTACTTGAATATATCAGCTTGCTGCTTAAAGAACTATTAACAGAAAACCTGGGATGTTATGGAGAGCGTTGATTTTGTTTGTTTTGTTTTCTTTGCTCTAAACTAAACGCTTGGGGCATGGGAAGTTGGGAGGAAAAATTAAGGCGGGGAAGGGGGGGGGGGGATAGATAATGATATAATATTAGGACTGCAAAAGACAAAAGGTGATTTTTTTAACACTAGGAAAACTATGAAGGTCACAGAAAATCAAAATTAGCATCCAACTTAGAATATATAGCTCTAATGTTAAATTATAACTTGTATGGAGCAGAAGCATAGAAAACAATAAATATAATTTATCAGTAAACAACAGACATTGATTTCCTGGTGCCTTCGCTTAGTAAATTCAAATAAATCGTATGATTGTATCCCTGATGTAGAGCTTTAAGAGACAACTAAACAAATTCCAGTCGGTCAAAAAGTGAGGAATAAATGCTGGCGTTGGATAGGTCACAGGGTTGAGAAAGTCTGATCACAGTATAAGTAGAACGGTCGTCAGCTTTTATGGCCTAGGGGTTGGGAGCACAGTTTATAATTTCGAGATATCCGGTTTTTTTTTCTAGCTGTGGCCGTTTTGATAGCAGGTCGCTTTGCCATGATTTCGACAAGGGTATCCAGGGTCTGATGACCGAAAACTCTGACTTGCATGATTCTGAGTATTAACACAAAACAAAAAACACAACACTCGTGCCCGCGCGCACAAACACACACGCACACACATACACAGAAGGTATTATGATGAATTGCAGATGTGGGTCAAGAAAGGCCGCTGCCCTCGATATTATACATAGGTCCCTGTGACAAGTTATCAGTTGGCCTGGAGATGGCAGTTGGCCTGGAGTTGGCAGTTGGCCTGTGATTCAACGGAGGAAAAGGAGGAGGAGTAGGAGGAGAAGGATGAGAAGAGCTGCAGCCAGCAACAGGGTGGGGAAGGGTTAGGGATGGGGAGAGAAGACATCGTAAACAGGTCTTAGCCTTAGCCGAAGTTTCAACTTCACTGCAGTCAGGTTACCCCGTACTTGCCCTATTTCCGTGCCAGTCAAAATCCAATGAAGTGTTCCTTGCTGGTCTCTCCCTCCCCCCCCCCCCATCCACCCCCCCCCCCAAAAAAAAACCCCAGAAAAACAATTGTTGAACAAACAGTTAGTCCCGGCATAATCCAGAAATATGCGCACGCTGTAAATGCATAAGGCAGTCAGTGGCTAGAGGCGCCAAAGCTAACAGTCGCCACCAGAAATGCGGTTTATCGCTGACGAAAGTAGTCGAGCAGGATAAGCTGGCTATGCACAGGTTTTACCAGACAGAAGTGCAGCTAGGAGCTTACAAGAAACCACGAAATGACAAAGTCAATAACCGTTGACGTAGAAGACACATATTAGAAGTGCAGTGTCGGATTAATATCTACAGCGACCGGTGGGGCAGGCAAGCACGTTGTATGCATGGTTAATAATACTTCGGTAGCCTTAAACTTTCCATAATCTACTCAGTCGACCGATCATGACATACAGTCCAAACCAACAACGAGTGACCATTAATAACCAAACACTATAAAATGTAGAACATTTCACAAATCTTAGTAGTTTGGGTCCCAACTGTGAGGGACAGAGGGAGATATACAGTCATGCTGGAACAAAGCTAGAGCTGCTTTTAGAAGGATGTGGCAAATCTGGAAGTTCAGCAGTTACTGCAGAGGAACAAAACTCCGACTCTACAAGAGCATCATTTTGCCAGGTCTTCTTTATGGAGCAGAATGCTAGAGAATGACCAAAAATGATGCACACAAGCTATTCACTTTCCACCACACATGTCTACGTAGAATTATCAAAATGTTCTGGACAGATACAATCTTTAACACTAAACTACTCCAAGCCACAAACCAAGAAACATTAGACAGTATGATTACCAAGAGAAGATGGAGATGACTTGGCCACGTTTTGAGAATGAATCCTGCTATAATGCCAAAACAGATCTCACATGGATACCAGAGGAAAAAAAAAAGGACAAACGGAAGCTCAAAACCAACATGGAGACGAATGATGGAAAGTGAACTGAAAGCGGCATCTCTGACATGGAAAACTGCACTGAAGATTGCACAGGACAGGAAAGCATGGAAAGTCCTCTCTGAAGCCTCATGTGCCACCAGGCATAAAGAGAATTGACATGACATAACTCAGTCGACCCACAGAGATAAGGGGGTCGAGAACCTTCTCCGCCATCTTCTTCCTCTACACCTCCACTTCTTCTTCTTCCTTGTTTTCCTCTTTTTCTTTTTCTCCTTCTCCTTCTTCTTATATTCTTCTTCTTCTTCTTCTTCTTCTTCTTCTTCTTCTTCTTCTTCTTCTTCTTCTTCTTCTTCTTCTTCTTCTTCTTCTTCTTCTTCTTCTTCTTCTTCTTCTTCTTCTTCTCCTTCTTCTTCTTCTTCTTCTTCTTCTTCTTCTTCTTCTTCTTCTTCTTCTTCTTCTTCTTCTTCTTCTTCTTCTTCTTCTTCTTCTTCTTCTTCTTCTTCTTCTTCTTCTTCTTCTGCTTCTTCTTCTTCTCCTTCTTTGTCTTTGTTGATGATGATAGTAATAATAATAATCATAAAATAATAATAATAATAATAATAATAATAATAATAATGATAATAATAATAACTGATTGGTAAATAAATCTAAAAATACGTTTGAAACACTATGAAATGCAGGTATTTTTTCGTTTTCATCAACACACAGCAACGGCACGTTTCTATATACATTGTGTGGTGAAACCGGCACCTGTTTATACACTTTATGGTGAGTACCTCGATCTCTTTAGACACTCTGTACTGAGTATCGGCACCTTTTCTATGCACTTTATGGTGAGTTCCGGCACGTTTTTGGACACTTTTTAATGAGTGCCGGCAACATTTTTTAGGCACTTTATGGTGAATACCGGCAACATTTTTAGGCACTTTATGGTGAATACCGGCACCATTTTGTGGACACTTTTTGGTGAGTACCGGCACCTTTTTAAGACACCTTTTGGTGAGCACTGGCACCTTTTTAAGACACCTCTTGGTGAGTACCGGCACCCATTTTCCATAACGAAATGTAAAATAATGTTTAAGATCGCGGCTGACCCCCCCCCCCCCCCCCCCCCCCCCCCCCCCCCCCATGGTCTCTATGGTGTCCCTGCACGCGTGGGAATCCCCAGTGTGCTGCGACCGCGATCATTATAGCTTCCTAGCTTTCACCATCTGAAAACTCCAGCGGAAATTTCTGGCTGTTTGTCCACTTCTGGAGTTTGGTCTTGTTCTAGAACTTCAGGTTCGCGTGCATATCAGTTTTACAGCTCTGATTTAATTGTTTGGAGACTGTTGGTTTCTGGCCTCTCAGGCAGATGCACTCTTACTTCCAGGAATACACCCTCATTAGTCGCCTTTTACGACAGGCTTGTTAGAGTTAAGCTGATTCCCCCCCCCCCCCCACCCCTTCCACCCCACCAATGATGCTCTTAAATCCACACAGGAAGATAGTCTTAATACATCAGAATTTCGCACTGGAAGCGTGCCAGGCCCACAACCCAGAGGTCTGTGGATCGAAACCATGCCCCTACTAACTAACGGGGGTCTCCGTTGCGAAGAGGTCAAGCCGTTTGCCTCCCGATTTGAAGGTCGGGGGTTTGTTTCATTGCGGCGTCGTTCAGATCACGAGTGTAACTATTGCGGAGACCCATTGGGATCGTCGCCGGAGCTACAGAGCTCGAGCTTTGTGTGATACTTTCGGCAGGTGACTAGCTGTTTTGCGGAGAGAGAGATCGGGTCGTTTGGGATAAAACCCTGTGCAATAAAGTCGTACCTTTCGACTTTTACTTTAACTTTAACAAAATAACATAACATGACATAACATAATAACACAACGTGACATAATAACATGACGTTACATAATAATATGACGTGAAATTTAAGCTAAATTTTGAAAATGAAGATTACCACTGAACAGAAACCCGATAATCTGTCTGTTAAAAGAGTTCAAATTTCCTGAAGTTGATTAAGTCAGTGTTTGCGCGCTCTGATTTTTATTTTAAAACTGACACGATGCGTCATGACATGTGATGACGTCATTCTCCCCCCCCTCTCTCTCTCTCTCTCTCTCTCTCTCTCTCTCTCTCTCTCTCTCTACCATAAAACTCATAACCAGGAGAAGTGTTTGCAATATTCCCCTAGTCTCACCCCTTCCCTTTATCTCTGAAATATAACTTTTAACAAGGAAAAGTGTGTATAATAACATCTTTATTTCAGTCTCCTCCCCCCCCCCCCCTCCTCTTCTCTTTATCTCTATCTCTCTCACACACACAAAGATAATAAATTAGTAAAAACTTGAGATACACATTATACTAGTCTAAAATTGCATTGGGATTGCAGACAAAAGCAAGCATTTGATGATATTGAAAGCCAGCAAGATTATAGCTAGCAAAGGATTGAAACGACTGTATGTAATTAATTTGAGATAATCCTCCATTATTAAAATTTAAGACGTTTCTATTCCTTCTTTTTCTTCCCTTGTCTCTTTGTCTTCTTCTTCTTGTGTATATATATATATATATATATATATATATATATATATATATATATATATATATATATATATATGTGTGTGTGTTTGTGTATGTGTGTGTGTGTGTTTGTGTATGTGTGTGTGGGCATGCGTGCCTGCGTCAGTGCAGGCGAGTGTGCGTCAATGCGTGTGTGTGTGTGAATGTATGAATGCGTGTTTGTTTGGGTGGGTGGGTGTATATGTGTGTGTGTGTATGTGAGTGTGTCTGAATGTATCTATGTGTGTATGCATGTGTGTATATGAGTGTGGTTGAATCAAAAATTGACATCACAGCACCCGGGGTATTTCCATGCATGCTCCCTCTTCATCTTCAGCAGCCAGCGCAGAGTTCCAATACTGAAGGTACCAGTCACAATCTGGTTAAATGTCCGTCTTGCCTTTCCTCTGAGTGTAGTGAGCCGGCCAGACCCTCTGGTTACACCCAAGTGCCTCATTCTCTCCAGGCCATAATAATCTTTTTTTCTCTACTGATTACGTTGCTTGTTCCCAAAGGGCCTTGACCACATCTGCTTTGTCAGGTATCAGTTTACCACCTAGTGGTGCAGATCAAGCCAATTTGCCCCTCTGTTCTTTACCCACCACGCCGGCATAGCCTGGAGAAAAGATCCAAAGTATGCTCACCACCTGTGACCTTTCCAGTGAAGCTTGCTTGCCACTCTACCCAAAGCATCCCTGTCTTCGTCTTTTTCAGCATGCTTTCAGAGTTATATTTACGACGTGTGTATGCATCTTGTTCTCTAGCCACCGGAGAGCTGCAGTTACAGCCTCCAACTCCATTCTCATTCTAGATGTTGTGGTGTCATTTGCTAGGCTGTCTTGCATTAGATTTTCCATTGGCTTTCGCTACGAACCCCTATGCGCTTCTCTTTCCTCTTAACACTAAGCCATCTGTATAGATAATCAGATCACCTAAACGTAAATTGTCGTGAATCAACTTTTGGACTTCAACCTCTGTAGCACCCACTTGCCACTCTCTCCACACCCAACTGAATATTATCATAACCCTACACAGGTCAGACTTTTCTGCTGGCACTCTGATCCACTCCTCTCCTCGCCCAATGTTCTCAGCATGCATTCTTGTCTTAATGTGTCTTCTGCTTGAGCCATCCACGATTTCACCCTTTTCAGCCTCTGACCCTTGCTTGCAGATAAAGCTTCATACAGAGCGTGTTCCCTGTCTGCAGCTACTCTGAGGTACTACTTAGCCTGAACCACCTATAGCCTATCTGCAATAGTCGGCAATGCAAGGATGTATCGCATGCACACAATCAGGGTGTCTCTTGAACAACCCAGGATCAGCCGCATAGTTTTATTCTGTATGCGGCAGTTTCTCTGTCTGACTTTTTGAGGCAGTGAGTAACCCCGATTCATAATCAACCACTGAGGTGATTAACTGCTGGTTAAGCCTGAACAGCATTCTCTGCTCCATATCCATCGCTGCCACAATCTTTAGTATATTTATACTGTTTTTTTTTGGAGCCCTTGTCACAACTCCCCTCTACGTGATCCATGAAAGACAAACTTCTGTGTGTATATTTATGTATGCATGTATGTGTGTGTGTGTGTGTGTGTGTGTGTTTATATATATATATATATATATATATATATATATATATATATATATATATGTGTGTGTGTGTGTGTGTGTGTGAGTGAGTGCGGAGTGCGTGAATGGGTGGGCTTGCGTGTCTGTGTATTATACCATCCATGGCTTTGTGTTTTTCTTTTCTCGATATTCACAAAATGCATACTTTATATGAACAAAACATGCTTTATTTGTAAAATACAACTGCTATGTGAAAGATGGATGTTTGGAAGGGCTGACAGTAAGACGGGCCTGCGTGCCCAATTTGGGACCCTTTAAAAATAAAGGTTGTTCGTTCGTTCGTTTTTCTTCTTCTTCTTCTTTTTCTTCTTCTTCTTCTTCTTCTTCTTCTTCTTCTTCTTCTTCTTCTTCTTCTTCTTATTATTATTATTATTATTATTATTATTATTATTATTATTATTATTATTATTTGTTGTCGTTTTTATAAATCCCCTTTCGTCCTCCTTAATTTTCCCGCCTCCTTCGTCTGTTTCCTATTCCTTTCCTACTCTCCCTCTTGCCTTTCATCTTCAAAGGAAGGGTAGGTCTTGTACAACCCCAAGCTAGACTCTAGATCTGATAACGACAGTTTGTTTTGTTGCAGCTAAACTTTTCTTCAGCCTATCTTCTTAAATTGCTCCCTACGACATGCACGATACGTTACACTTTTACTACATCTCGCTTTCCTTAGGGCACTGGTAAAACAACAGGTAATGTGTCCTGGCCTAAGTAATTCTTTCAGTGTGAATTATCCTTCTGTACTGCTCGGCTGTTGCTCTTCATAGTAGTCCTGTGACGAATAAATGGATTTCCCAGGATGTAATTCAGCATCGAAAAAGAAACGTCAGACGTAGCAGAAACATCAGATATAGAAGAAACGTCAGACGTAACAGAAACGTTTGAAGTAGCAGAAACGTGTGCAGTAGCAGAGGCTTCAGAACTAGCAGAAACGTCATACTTAGCAGAAACGCCACACGTAGCAGAAACGTCATACGTAGCAGAAACGTTAGAAGTAGCAAAGGCTTCAAAACTAGCAGAGGCTTCATAAGCAGCAGAAAGGTCAAACGTAAAAAAAATGTAAGAAATAGCACAGGCTCCAGAAGTAGCAGAAACGTCAGAAGTAGCATAAGCTTCAGAGGTAGCAGAGGCTTCAGACGTAGCAGAAACGTCAGAAGTAATAGAAACGTCAGATTTAGCAGAAACATGTGAGGGAGCACAGGCTTCAGAAGTAACAGAATTGTACGAAGTAGCACAGGCTTCAGAAGTAGCAGAATTGTACGAAGTAGCACAGGCTTCAGAAGTAGCAGAACTGTACGAAGTAGCACAGGCTTCAGAAGTAACAGAATTGTACGAAGTAGCACAGGCTTCAGAAGTAGTAGAACTGTACGAAGTAGCACAGGCTTCAGAACTAGCAGAATTGTACGAAGTAGCACAGGCTTCAGAAGTAGCAAAAGCATATGTAGTAGCAGAAGCATCAGAATTGGCAGAGGCTTCAGATGTAGCAGAAGTGCGAGAACTAGCAGACACGGCAGGTGTAGCAGAAATGTTAGAAGTAGCAGAAGCGTGAGGAGTAGCAAAAGGATAAGTAGCAGAAACATGAGAAGTAGCAGAAGGATAAGTAGCAGAAACGTTAGAAGTAGCAGAAGCATGAAAAGTAGCAGAAAGGTGATAAGTAGTGAAAATGTGAGAACTAGCATAAACGCGAGAAGCAGCCGAAACGTCAGAAGTAGCAGATGCAGAAGAAGCATGGAAAGTGTCAAAAGATATATATATATATATGCGGCGTCCGTGGCTAAGGCGTTGCGAATCCGACTCGTAAGCCAGCATACCGCGATAGAAACCTGCGTGGGCTGCGTGGATTTTTATCGTGGTATGGGACGTCGCAGGTCGACCCAGCCTCAAATGGGTACCAGGATGGGCTGTCCTGGGAAAGTAAAGACAGCCGGCGTAATTCTGACCACATTACCCACAGAGTGCTGATGGTCTGTAAAAATATGGGACTCTCTGCCCATATGCCCGATGCGCCGAAAGGCGTGAAAAGGGAACTTTACTTTACTTTATATATATATATATATATATATATATATATATATATATATATATATATATATATATATATATATATATATATATATATACTGTCTATGGAGCCTGGGAGTCGCGTTAATGTAATGGCCAAACGCTCACCTGCCAGCCGGACACCCTCGGATTCGAAGTCTCTTCAGGGGCAGATTTAAAAAACAAATATCTATGGCTCTCAGGTAAAAAACAAAACAGACATTTTTCAAGCCAGTAGCCATATAATGATAAATGCATATATGTGCACACCAATAGGTACTCGGTGTGTGCTGCGGTCACCAATACAAATGCCGCCTTTACTTCCCAGAACTTTGACCGTTACCCCACTTTAGGCTGGGTCGACCTTGAAGCCGAGGTCATTTTTAAAAATAAATTCGACTTGTTGCGGATTTGCCATATCCAAGACATTTGGGTCAGCAGGCGAACGCATACCGGGGACCCCTTAACGGTTTCCCTGGTTCTGTTTAGTCATGGTGTTAATTTTTCTGGCGATAACGGTTAGTTCCACGATAGTTCCCCCAGAGGCCGCCCATATACACACTAGCTCACTTCTGATTGATCGACCTTGAGTCATCCGACCTTGGCACACGGTGACGGGGGTATTCCCCAATGCCGTTGATATCGCGTGTTCTGTATTTGAGCACGCCAGCGCTCTTAACACTATAAAAACATGCAGAAACTGGGTCTAACACACAGTCCCACTAGAGAGTGTTGCAACCTATGTCACAGGCATTCTATTTCTTGGAATGAAAACGTAAATTCAAGACAAGCCAGAAAGCAAACAACAAAGCGGCACACGCGTAGCCCCCGGAAAGTAGACCAGTCCTAAAAAAGTTATCAATGGAAAGTGTTTGGGAAGACAAACGTCACACTAAATCAGCAATGTTACACAGTACCGGCGCCTTTTTAGACATCATGTTTTTTTTTCAGCGCTACTGTAATAGACAGCGGCGTCCGTGGCTTAGACGTTGCGAGTCCGACTGGTAATTCCAACGTACAGTGATCGAAACCCACTGCTGGCTGCGTGGATTTGAATCATGGTATGAGGCATCGCAGGTCGACCCAGCCTAAAATGGGTACCAGGATGTATGTCCTATGGAAGTAAAGGACCACATTACCCACGTAGTGCAGATTGGTCTGTAAAAACGTGGGTGCTTTTCCCATATACCCGATGCGCCTAGAGGCGTGAAAAGGGATCTTTCCTTTTTTTTTTTAACTATACTGTAACAGACACTGAGCTGTTTGTACCGGGTCAATTGTTTTTACACACTTTATGGTAGGTACCAAAACCCCCTTTTTTTCCACACACACACACACACAAAATTGCGTTTAGTCATTATAAAACACATGAATGAATAGGTCAGTATTGCCTCTACGCACATAATGGAAATGTCACAGCGATTTCACAATCATTCGATACACGTTTCCGAAGGAGTTTTTGATTATGAGTTTCGGTGTACGAGTAAGGATTCCCTGGGAAATTAAATCTAATATGATTTTCTGATGAAAGGGACACAATCGATTCCGTCGCCAGTTGTATATTCTTATATACAGGCAATGTATACTGATCTGATATTTGACTGTCCTTTCTTACGTCTTGGAGCCGTAATGGTGAGGTCTTCTTCTTCTGTTCTTCTGTCGTTTAGCTCTCAATGGAGCATAGACCCTCAACCAATTCACACCAAGTTATCCGATCCTTTGCTACCGCATGCAGCTCACCCCTTGTCCTCTTCATCATTTTAACTTCATTCTCTTGTTCCCTACGGCATGGTGGGTTTTTTTTTTTTGGGGGGGGGGGGAGGTGGGGAAGGGGGGGGGGGTCTGCCTTTATATATATGTGCCTCTGTTGCTTCCCGTGGATTGACATTCTAGTTTTATTGTTCTCAGATTTTCTCCGTGCGTGTCCTATCCATCTCATCCAGGTAAATTTTGTAATTGACCTAGGATTTCAACGTCCACCACGCTTAAATGTATATAAGAAAATGCCCTGTAATCACTCATTAAGCATCGTGTGGTCTTTACAAAATATGGTTTCAACACCATTTTCCTTAACAATTGCGATTTCTTATATTTTTTTTATTGTGGTCATATAATGACAGATACCAGTGGTCCATCACACTTCACCACAAACTGAAAAAGCAACTGATTTACAACTGCTGGATATTGTGGGGGTGGAGAGTGCTAAGAAAGGAGGTGTAAAGTGCTAAGAAGGGACTTCCATTGAATATTAGGAAAACGGAAGTAATGATTATATCAAAGAAGAAGATAATTCCACGTTGTGAAATCTCAATTGAAGGAAAAAGACTTAACCAAGTCAGTAAAGTTAAATATCTGGGAACAATCCTATCATTAGATGGAAAATGTTAGACAGAGATTGAAAGTAGAATAAGTCAAGCGAAAGCTGCATTCCAGAAAATGAAAGATATCTTGTGCAATAAATCGCTCTCATTTAATGTCAGAAAGTTGGTGCTAAAATGTTATATAGAACCTGTTTTGCTGTATGGCAGCGAATCTTTGAATGTCAGTGAACAAATTAAGAAGAATTTGGAAGCAACAGAGATGTAGTTTCTGAGACGAAAGTTACGAATACCTTAGACGGACAGAGTAACTAACAACGATTGCTTAAAAGAGCTAATGAAAGTAGATCTCTATATACACCAATAAGAAAGAGATAAACACTGTTCTTTGGCCATATAATGAGAAGGGAGATATTGGAGAACATCGTGACAACTGGAAAGATCAGTGGGAAAATGGGTAGAGGCAGACCAAGAAAGATGATGCTGGATGGGCTGAAACGATGGCATGGAGGGATATCATCAAGAGAGATATTCAAGGCAACCAGGGATCGTGATCTGTGCAAGCGCATGCGCGCCTACGCCGGTTGGCAGGGCGCATGGTGCTGCTAATCACACTTCTAACTTGTATCTAACCATCTCTAATAATATCAATTTTCTCCTTTAGACTCCCAATTTCTAACTATCTGTAATAATATCCAGTTAGTCCTTCTAACTCCCAGCTCTTTCTTTCCTGCCTCTCAGGTAAATGCATTCTGACTTCGAAGAAAACACCCCTAATTAGTCGCCTCCTGCGACATGCTTGTTGGGGGCAGTGGGTCTATCCCGTCTCCCCTCCCCCATCCCCAATGAGGCCACGGCACTCACACGGATATCAAATGAATGATAACTTGGTGTTGACAACTTAGTGTGAGTTAGGTTAGTTGCGTATCCTTTACAGGACGTTGCAGAACCAGTGGTTTTTCTAGGCAAATTTACGTCCAGTAGTTTGCCATTGCCTCTGGACGGTCGCCTTTTTTGATACCTCAGTCGAAACCAACACAAGGCGCATGGCCCGCAGCTGGGACCAAACCCGGCATCACGAAGCGTTCTTATCGACTTAGCCACAGATAGTGTGAGTGGTTCGAAGATTTATGCTACAGTAAAGAAATAACTGCCTGAAGTGATAACATCCAGTTTCTCCCTTCTAACAGTCCTTGATATTTCCCCTTGTCTCCAGGTCATGTCCAGACGCGGTGACAGCTCGTCGTCCTCCTCAAACTTAGACCAGATGCCCAGGGATCCTGAAGCCCGTGAGGGGTGGGGCGGAAAGTTGGACTTCATCCTGACATGTATTGGTTACGCCGTGGGCCTTGGCAACATCTGGAGATTCCCGTATCTGTGTTACAAAAGTGGAGGAGGTAAGTAGAACTTCTTCTTCTAGTGGTGTTCTCTCTCTCTCTTTCTCTCTGTTTGTATATGTGTATGAGTGTGTATTAATGTGTGTATGTATGAATGAACGTGTTTATGTATGAATGTATGTGTCTAGGTGAGTATGTGGGTGTGTATGCATGTGTGTGTAAGTGAGTGAGTGATTTGGTGGGCGTGTGTATGTGGGTTTGTATGTGTGTAGGTGTGTGCTCGTGCATTTTACCATCCATGCCTTTTTTTTCTTGATATTCAAAATGCTTTATTGATAGAATACAACTGCTGTGTGAGATATGGGTGTTTGGAAGAGCCGAATATTAAACATGCCTGCGTGCTGAATGTGTAACCCTTTGAGAATAAAGTTCGTTCGTTCTCTCTCTGTGTGTGTGTGTGTGTGTGTGTGTGTGGGGGGGGGGAGAGGGGGGGGGGTGTCAGTGACTAGGCGTGCATGTAATTGATAAAATCACCAAATTCATGTTCCACTGTAGAAGAAAAATGCATTAATGTACTATATGTTATTACTATTTACTATGTATTACAAATACGCCACTCGGTTTCTATCGTGGCGAACAGGCAACGCTTGTTCAGAGTGTTAACATAGCAAACATGAACACTAGCTGCATGCTAACGCCACTTGTGCAGAAACTATAACGTGTGAAATATACCAGTTACTAGTCCTGTAGTGCAATCTACGCACTCATATTATAAATAGAAAATCCAAGAGGGGCCAAATATCACATGATACCCTCTCCAGCACAGTCATTCTCTGCTAACGCTTACACTTGCGAACTGATCACCATGGTGTGTGTGTGAGAGAGAGAGAGAGAGAGAGAGAGAGAGAGAGAGAGAGAGAGAGAGAGAGGTTGGGTACAGCTTTGGTTATAGTTGTAGTCTAATTTCTTTGTGCCAAGTGTATTGGCTTAGATATGGTAACTGTGTCAGATCTAGTGGCTATCATAGTTTTTTTGTGGTGCCATTATAAATAGCGAAATGTCCGTATTAGTTTGCCATGTTATCCCTCTCTACATATCTAGATCTTGTATATTAGTCATTTGATAAAACAAAGTTCTTTGGTCGCGTGAAAAAACACACACACACACTGGAGAATATAGTAGCGACTGGAAAAATCCCTCATAGAAGAGGCAGAGGCAGACCAAGAGAAATTATGGTGGATGACTTAAGACAGTGGCATGGAGAAAAATGATCAGTCGAATTGATCCAGAATACCAAAGACCGAGATCTGTGGCGAAGCGTGAACTCCTACGCCAATTAGCAAGGCACTTAATCATGATGATGTCTAATTTGCTGCATTTTTCTTTCCTGCTGATCTATCTCTACATGGAAATGTGACATCTCTGACACCCTGCGAGCTTTATACTAATGTATAATATCAAATTATCCGTAAATGGACACAACACAAACATCCGTGTGGGTACATGTGAGATGAAAGCGGGAGAAGGTAAACAATATCTTTAATGCATAAAGCATTAAAACATGTACAGGCACGCGTGAACTTAAGTATTATGACACGTATATTGGCAGTATGAAAATATTACGTCATTAGTTCAAGGACAGAAAGGGAACTAAGATGTGGGAATGAACTATTAGAGAAGCTTTGTGTACACTGTGTACATGACATGATGAAATATTCACATTAATCTATGTTTGTAGTTATAAGTTAGGATCTGATATCATAGCATTTGGGTCATTCCCATAACCGCCTCATCCCCATCTTCAACAGCAAGCTCAGAGTTCTATTCGATCAGCAACTGTCTGACTGTATGACTCACCTTTTCCTGGAGAGCTGAGCGGCAGGCATATCCCCGGTCTCTCCTCAGACCGTGATGATCTGTCTGTGCCTTCTCACTGTTTACTCACTCCAAGAGGGCCTTTACAACAGCTAGCATTTCATGCATCAGTTTGTAACCAAGTGGTGCAGAACCAGTCAGTCTATCTGCATGTTCATTTCCCAATACACAGGCCTGACCTGGAGAAAACAAGATGTGTAGATAAAAAGATGAAGTCATCATCATCATGTAGCAGGTCCTTTGCAGAACGTCGCTCTCATCACAGTCTGCCTGAAAGGAACTTAATCTCTCGCCAGTTATACTGCCTCATGCACTTTCACACTCAAGGAGTCACTTATATCCTGTGCCCATCTTCGTGTCGGTCGGCCCCTGCCCCTCCTTCCTGGTACCATGCCTTCTGCTATAATTTTTTCCAATCTGTCGTGGCGCTTGATATGACCAAAATATTTCAGTTTTTGAGAAAGGATGCTGTTATTAACTAATCTTCCTTGATGTTCAGATCTTTTAAGATGTCAGTATTTCGCATCTTCTTTGTCCAAGATATTCTGAGAATCTTTCTATAGCATTTCAGCTCAAAAGCCCCTATCCTCTTTCTTAAGGACTGAGAGATAGTCCACGACTCACATCCGTATGTAGCCACAGGGAAGATGCATGAACTCAAAATTCTAATTTTTATCTCCTTGCTGGTGCTTAACCATAGACTTTTAAGGCTGTTCATTCTTTGCATTGCTATGGTCATCCCATCCTCCTTTTAATTTATGTTGAACAGTCTCCACTAAAAAGATGAAGTATTCACAATAATCTGTGTTTGAAGAAGAAGAAGAAGAAGATGAAGAGGAGGAGGCAGAGGTTGAGGGGAATGTAGGAGGGGAATAAGAGGGGAGGAGGAGAAGATGAAGGATGCCTTTTTACGCTTGTATGATATTTCATACAACTCATTATATGCTGGGTCGAGTCAAGCACCAAGGCCAACTATAAAAATCCACATGGATGCAAATTTAAACCAAGACCTTTTAGCTGGCAGGAAAGTATCTATCTACTGCGCTACAGCTGCTCCCTATGCTAGAGACATCAGGATTGAAATACTACCTGTTGTGCCATGTTAATGGTATCAGCATTGAAATGTTATCTGCTTAGTGCTATATTATTAATATCAGGACTGAAATGTTATCTGCTTGATGCCATGTTATTGGTATCAGGATTGAAATGTTATCTGCTTGGTGCCATGTTCTTGGTATCAGGATTGAAATGTTATCTGCTTGGTGCCATGTTCTTGGTATCAGGATTGAAATGTTATCTGCTTGGTGCCATGTTCTTGGTATCAGGATTGCAGTTTTATCTGCTTGGTGGCATGTTATTGGTTTCAGGATTGAAATGTTATCTGTTTATACCCTGTTATTTGTATCAGGAGTGAAATGTTATCTGCTTGGTGCCATGCTATTTATATTTTCTTCTTCTTCTTCTTCTTTCACAGACTGTAAAGTCTGGTTGTTCATTCTCTCCTGGACTTTTAGTCTTGCTCCACAACTTGAGTTTAGCATGCACATCCTTTTTACAGATCTGACTTTGTTCATAGACTGGTGTTCATAGACTGGTGTACATAGACTGGTGTACATAGTCTGTGCAGCGATTATGAAATAGGACAGGATTAACAACCAATTTATTCTCACACACAAAATGCATGCTCTCAAAATGTTAAATTTTTTTTTTCTGCTGTTGTGCTATGATTACAGTATGCAGTATATAATCATAATATCAAGGACCACAAAATGTGCAGAAAGAAACAACATCAGAGAAGATCTACAAAATAGGATGTGTCTATGGCCAAGGTGACTAGTAGAACAATAAGCCGAATCATGTATCTCTTTCAACACCCCCAAAGTGTTTCCCCCCCCCCCCCCCCCCCCCCCCCCCAAATAGGCAGTGATGAAGAAATGTTTCTAATCATACAAACTGTAATATACATCATTTAATAACTGTTATTACTTTATTTCATTTGCAGGTGCCTTCCTTATTCCTTACAGCTTATTTCTACTTGTATGTGGCCTTCCCCTGTTTTTCCTTGAGGTTTCCTATGGTCAGTTTTCAAGCTTAAGTCCAGTAGCCATTTGGAAAGTGGCTCCATTATTCAAAGGTAACAAATGCCATTTTTTGTCATCTTCATAATAGGCTTCTTATTCTGCGTTTCTCCTCAAAATGGTGGGTTGAAAGTGTGTGATGGTATTCAGCTGGTCTGTGGTATCTGTGGCTTTAGTCCAGCACATCTACTTTCAGCAGGACAATTATAATTAACCTTTTATGACTTACTTAAATGTAGGATAGCTCAAGCAAAGACAACATTTTACCAAATGAGGAATATTTTATGCATTCTTTCTTTGTCAATTGAGACAAGAAAGAGACTTCTTAAAAGCTATATGAATTACATCTTGATATACAGAAGTGAATCATGGACAGTTGGTAAATTAGTGAAAACTTATTTGGAAGCATCATAGGTGTGGTTTTATAGATAAGTGATGAGAATACCCTGGACAGATCAAAAGAGTAATGAGTATGTTTTAAAAGAAACTGACTCACGAAGAGAACTGATTGCCCACATCAGAAAGAGACAATCAACATTCTTTGGTCATGTGATGAAAAGGAGAAAACTGAAGTACATTGTGACAGAAGGGAAAGTTGGAGGGAAGGAAAAGCAGAGGGAGACCGAGAGAACAGATGCTGGGCAGTTTGACATCATGGCATGGAGGATCATCTGTGTTAGAGTTGACTAAAAGTACACAAAACAGAAGGCTGTGGATAAACATGACTATAAACGCCACACGGAATGGACTTTAGGAAGTCCACCCCAAAGAAATGGCTTCAGAACTCAACCCACACAGAGATTTCACAGTCTTGTTTTTTAGATTTTACATAGATGCAATGTCTTTCTGTATATCTGTATTTTTGTGTGTTATTTTCTGTCTGACTGTGTTTTTCAGTCTCTCTGTATCTTTGTGTCTGTGTTTGTTTGTTTCTGGTGACTAATAAAAGTTTTTTAAATAAATCAGATGTGTGCGCTGAAATATGCAGATATCACAGCCTAGCTGTGAACCACAGCACAATATGCCCTTTTAAGACTAAACCCATAAGAAAAAGAAAAAGATGTATCATAGAACAGTATCATAGAACAGTATCATAGAACAGTATCATAGAACAGTATCATAGAACAGTATCATAGAACAGTATCATAGAACAGTATCATAGAACAGTATCATAGAACAGTATCATAGAACAGTATCATAGAACAGTATCATAGAACAGTATCATAGAACAGTATCATAGAACAGTATCATAGAACAGTATCATAGAACAGTATCATAGAACAGTATCATAGAACAGTATCATAGAACAGTATCATAGAACAGTATCATAGAACAGTATCATAGAACAGTATCATAGAACAGTATCATAGAACAGTATCATAGAACAGTATCATAGAACAGTATCATAGAACAGTATCATAGAACAGTATCATAGAACAGTATCATAGAACAGTATTGGAAGTGTTAGTTTCTAGAACAAACTAGAGGCAACACAGGACATGGACATTCACATATTTAAATTATATAATTTCCCAGAAAACTGGAGGATAAGATTGCTCACTGTTTTTAGTCATTACCAGTTTTTGCTTTGGACAGACGGTGGTCAATGTATTTTCCTCCCTTTGTAGACAGAAAGGATATAGTTTTGTCACCTAGCTACTGAGTTGAGTGCATGGCGTGACATGTGAGCTGCAGATTTCATTTGGAATATTTTTCAACTGTGTCCATTGTCATGTTGTGAACTGTAGAAATTGCGAGTGACCTGTTGAAAGAGAACTGATGATGCCTTATGTCATTACAATTATTCACGTGTGCAGCTGCTGGTCTGTTTGTAACTGCTGCTTCTGCTGATAGTGAACTGCATTTCTAATGTTGGACTGTTTGTGTCAGTACTTCTGATGGCTGCCTTATGCTTTTAATGTGTGTATGATAGCGGATAGGCTGAGACTGTAGTCTGTGTCAATTTTCCCCCCACAAGTGATGTGTTTTTTGTTGACACATGAGCATGGTAACTTTGGGGTGGCCCGTTTGCTATGAAGCTAGATTATCAGATATTTAAATGCATGAGGCAGGAAAAGAGTGAAAAGTGAAAAGACTTTCTGACAACCTATAATTAAATTTACATTCAGCAAAGGAATTGTAAACAGGAAGAGGAAGTCATGTCATAATCTTTTAAGCCTCTTCTGATCATTTAAGCCTCTTCTGATCAAAGGGGCATAACTGTGAATGGTTCATTATCATTGATATATGCCACAGTATACCATCACTAACAAAAACCAATAAGTCATCTTTTGCAATTCCATATGATTCTCAAAATCACATATCATGTCAGTGTTCTTGTCTCACCCCCATCCAGGCAACTAAGCCATCCAGGTATTAGTCTCTTTGGCTTCCCTTTGCTGTCTTCTCATCAATCTTGCCAGTCACATTGGAAAACACTGACTGTCTACATCTGATAGAAAGTTCTGGTTGTCTGTCTACTCTTGACTTTAATTTTGTTTCAGAACCTGAGTATTGCGTGCACATCTATTTTACAGATCTGGCTTACTTGTATGCAAACTGTTGGTTCCATATCTCTCAGGCAGTTGAACTCTGACCGACTTTGAGGGAGGCTCCTAATTAGTTGACTCCTATGACATGCTTGTGGGGGAGGCAGTGGGTCTATTCTTGTCCTCCTCCTCCCCCATCTCCCACAGCGGGGCCCTAGAACTCACACAGGGAATCTGCATTACTGCATCACTACAGTTACAGCAAGATATAACAAAGCATAAAAATATGAATACCTTCCACTCAGTGAGCAACAGTTCATCTTCATCCTCATGCTCATGTCTCTCCACAAATCTTTGTCTTTGGCTCATGCCTCTCCACAAATCTTAGTCCTTGGCTCATGACTCTCCTACATCTTGGTCCTTGGCTCATGACTCTCCACAGATCTTTGTCTTTGGCTCATGACTCTCCTACATATTGGTTCTTGGCTGATGACTCTCCTACATATTGGTTCTTGGCTGATGACTCTCCTACATATTGGTTCTTGGCTGATGACTCTCCTACATCTTGTTCCTTGGCTCATGACTCTCCTACATCTTGGTCCTTGGCTCATGACTCTCCACAGATCTTGGTCCTTGACTCATGACTCTCCTACATCTTGGTCCTTGGCTCATGACCCTCCACAGATCTTATTCCTTGGCTCATGACTCTCCTACATCTTGGTACAGTGGATAGATACTTGATTGCTGACCTGGAGGTCTGGAGTGTTAATTCACACAGGTAAATGTAACTCTTTCATTCCAACTAGCTTTTGCAGCAGACACCTAGAAGAACAACTACACAATTTCATGACCATAGAATTTTTAAATACACTAAATATGCAGTATAAGTTGCCACTGGGGGTAAGCCAGGTTTCTTCAGTGTACGCACTGCATAATGGTTAGAGTCCATCACTTATCATCATTTTCTTCAGACTTCTTTCTAGTGTCCACCGGCTGTAAATTCAGGTGGAAAGTTCTGGTTGTTAGTTCATTTCAGGACTTAGGTCTTGTTCCAGACCTTAAATTTTGTGTGCACATCCATTTTACAGATCTGGCTTGCTTGTAACTAGACTGTTGATTCCTTGCCTGAATGTCAAAATTGCTCTGGCTTCAGTGAAAAAATCCCCAATCAATTGCCTTTTATGACATGCTTGTTAGGGGCAGTAGGTCTGTTCTTTTGAGATCCCAGAATAAAACACAAGGAGAAGTTTGACACTGAAAGAGTTTTAAAAAAAAAACTTTGGCTTCCTGGTCCAACCAACTAAAATGCCATGCGCTGCACTTACCGAACCGAGGAGCACGCTAAAGGACATGACTCCGTATCCCTGTCTAGACCGATGGACATGGGGGTGCAGCCTGGAGCTGCAAGAAATGAACATTTCACTAAGGGGACAAGATGTTTCATTAACCAACACAGAACAGGTGATTTACACTTGTGGAGCTTTTGAGGAGATCGGAGCACCTATGGATCTGTCCAGAATGCTGTGATGATAATCCTCTCTAATCACTAATCACCAACCTAAAATAGGTACCAGGAGACATCCTGGCAGATAAAGGTGACTAGCATGATGTTGAACCCGTCATCCATAGAATGCTGATGTATCTGTAGAAATGGGAGTCTGACATCATATGCCCAATGCGCTTTTGGATTTTTTTTTAAAACATACTTTAGGGTTTACTATTAAACAAAACAAATATTGTGAAATGTCTCTCTTAGGTAAGGTTTCCTGTTCACATTTCATGTTCATCCACTTTTGACATTAGTGACTTTATTTTTCAATGTATAAAGTACAATTTTTTCCAATTTTTTTTTAAACGTTTACAATTGTGTCATCTTTTTCTTCTTCCTGTGTTCGCTTTTGATTTTCACTGAAAGACAAGTTCTTGTGATAAACTTTGACTGTTTTAGAATACAATGACTCTGCGGGCCAGTATTTCTTTCCCTAATAGGCTGAACAAGGGACTTTCTTGTAGGGCATGTTCTGTAGTCTGCGCACACAGCCCACATGGCACAGTGGTGAACTACTTAGACAAAGCCTGTGCATATGCTTATTAAGTTTGTTTTGTCCTGTCCTGCAACTTAGAATAATGACCTACCGATGCCGGTCATGTAAGTGCTAGTCATCTCTGACCAGATTCAGATCACTTCTGACAGGCTGGATGACCCTCTTCTTTTCAAAGTATGTTACTGCATTCTCTTCCTGTTCACATTCTGCCCCTTTCCTAGCAAGTTTGTTGTCTTCTTCATGAAAAATATGGTAGTCAGCATTCTTGCCAGTGTTTATAGTAAGTTGTTAGTGTTCGTGATCTAGGCGTTGCAAAAATTCCTTATAACTCTGAGGTGCTGGGCTTAATCCCAACTGAAGGCTATTTTACAGCAGACTGCCTTATGCTGGTTTTGCAAGTGGTATTGAAAGCTGACCATTCAGTAAGTAATTGCAAACTACTGAACATTAAATTGCATAGTGAAATCGCAAATAACCAACTAGTGCTGAGGTTGGTTCAGCAACATCCTGTAAAGGGGGAGCAACTAAGTTTTAGTAAGTAAATTTATAGTTTCATTTATTTACAACTTCTCTTGTTTATCTTTTTTTTTTCTAAGGTGTTGGGATGGGAATGTTGATTTGCTCTGGAATCGTCTGCATATACTACAATGTCATCATTGCATGGACTCTGTACTACTTGTTCTCATCATTCACCAAACTCCTTCCTTGGTCACACTGCAACAACAGCTGGAATACAGAGAAATGTGTTGATGATGAGAGGCAGAAAAATTTTACTGCTGCAGCGTCTGCTGTATCTAGTGGCATGAATAAAAGTATGTCTATGAACAGTGATGCTGCTTCGGCACTTGCAGTTGTGGTTAATGGAAGCAGACTCGTTTACATAGGAAACAATAAGAGTATTTCTGCCAGTGAGGAGTTCTGGGAGTAAGTATTGGTTGTCTTCTACTTCTTTTTCTTCATTTGTTTTGAAATAAATTATCTATATCTGCAATGTTGTCTCTAGTATAAACTTGACTGCCTTTTGTAATTCACTCAGCGAGCTGTAAAGTTTGACTTGCACCAATGTTTCTCTGATATTGATTGTGATGAAGATGATGATAATTGGGGGTGGGGAAGGGTGTGTGTGTGTGTGTGCGCGCATGCATGTGTGCATGCATGCATGCATGCGTGTGTGTGTGTGTGTCCATGCATGTGTACAGGTGTGCGTGCGTGTGTGTGTGTGTCCATGCATGTGTACAGGCGTGCGTGCAGGCGGGTGGGTGTATTTGATAATAATTATTACAGGAAGGTCAAAGTGAAATATTTTCTGCATTAGTGAAGTACGGGTGCACAATGTGCTATTTGAGTGAACTGAAGATGCCAGTTGTCTCGTGTGAGTAAATCTGAGATTCAACTTGACCTGTGTTAGTGAACTGGGATTTAACTTTTTCAGTGACAGGAAGGTGTTATTTTAATTTGTTCGAGCCTGAGCATTTGTTGTTCTTCTTCTTATAGTCAATGCTGTGTGGTGTTGATGGTATCTTGTCCATCTACAAATTCATCTCGTGTACTTTGAATCATTTCTGACACAGATGATCTTCCATTCCATGATGTCAGACTGTCCGGCATCTTCTCTCTTAGCTTCCCTCTACATCTTTTTCTCTCCAACTTTCCTCTACATCTTTTTCTCTCCAACTTTCCTCTACATCTTTTTCTCTCCAACTTTCCTCTACATCTTTTTCTCTCCAACTTTCCTCTACATCTTTTTCTCTCCAACTTTCCTCTACATCTTTTTCTCTCCAACTTTCCTATGCATCTTTTTCTCTCCAACTTTCCTCTACATCTTTTTCTCTCCAACTTTCCTCTACATCTTTTTCTCTCCAACTTTCCTCTACATCTTTTTCTCTCCAACTTTCCTCTACATATTTTTCTCTCCAACTTTCCTCTACATCTTTTTCTCTCCAACTTTCCTCTACATCTTTTTCTCTCCAACTTTCCTCTACATCTTTTTCTCTCCAACTTTCCTCTACATCTTTTCCTCTCCAACTTTCCCACCATCATAATGTACTCCAGTTTTCTCCTTATCACATGAATCAAGAATGTAGATTGCCTCTTTCTAATGTGGGTAATTAGTTCTCTTTGTATGTTAAAACATCCCTAATCATATAATCTATCTATTGTGTCTTCAAAATTTATTTATAAAACCTGCTTCCGAGTAATTTTTCGCCAATTGGCTAACTGTCCTTTAAGGCTAACAAATTAAAAATAATGAACAGTTAAAATCTTATTGAACATTTTCGTAAACAGTTTGTATTATTTGCTTACATTACAGGCGTCATGTTCTCGAACTGAGTGCTGGAATCGACACCCCTGGCACAATCAGATGGCAGTTGCTAATTTGTCTCGCTGTTGCCTGGCTTTGTGTTTTCTTCTGCCTGTTTAAAGGAGTTAAAATTCTAGGGAAGGTTAGCAGCATCTTTGTTGCCTTAAAATATAGTCCTATAAGTTTCTGTACATAGGAAAAATGAACATGTATACCACCAATGCTATTTCAAGCATAACTCTAGCTGTACTTATATAAGTTCTTCAGCAGTAAAAGACACACATTGAAACATGTTTTCAAAACAATGACAGTCGTGTAGAGCAGCAGTTTGCAAATTTTTTTTTAGCCGCGGCACCTTTATCAGGTAAAAAATGTTCACGGTATACCTACTTTTAAAGTGATTTGAATACTAAGGAAAAGAAGAAAAACAGTGCTTATTTAATGTTCACTTGTCTTTAACTCAATGAAACTGTTTGGATGAATTTTCAATTTTTTCCTTTATGTAAATGGGAAGTTCAGTTAATTTTACTCTCAAATCACTTGACCCAGAAAGTTTGGTCCTGTATCTGTTTTTCATGTAAGCTTTCGCTGAGAATGCACTACAGCCTTGCCAGAAGCATTGTCTTCTGAATGCCCTTGCATCCAGAACTTTTCTTGGCTTCCTTCATGTTGTTTCTGTTTTAAACTTCCGTCTTCGCTGATCTCAAGCAGATTTGGAAAAACTCTTTATTGCCGTGGCACCCCTGGCATACGCTCGCGGCACCCCTGGGTGCTGTGGCACCCAGTTGGAGGAACCTCTGATGCGGAGCATATTATACAAATAAAAATGGTTTCCATTAAAGAAAATGTCTATTTTTCCTATGTATGGAAACTTATTGGACACCCTGTAAAAATCTCTGGTGGCATCTTTTGGATTATGCAGTCAGTCTGACATGATGCACCAGTTGGTTTTCAAGTGAATATTGTAATGGCTGTCTATGCTAGCAAAGTGATCAGTTGAGTCTAACTATTTCAGCTACTTGGAGGATATCCTATCAAAAGAGTTTATTTTATCATAATACCACAAGAATTATTCTATTTATCCCAAGAAATGTGCCATGTCTGATCAGCTATTGACAATGTGTATTAAATAAATAGATGGTGTGTAATTATAATAATAACATTTGGTTTGAGCACACAAAAGAATCTGGCTAGATATTTTAATATACAGTACATCATATGTTACCACTTTGTAATTGATACACTAATTTTAGTTAATGGTAGTTGTTGTTTCCTTTGTGCATCTTCTATCCCGACAGTGGTATAGTATCAAGAGATAGAGACCAGATGAAGAGAGTCATAGACCTCCTGCATTTTAACTAAACTGAATTGAGTTAAGAAGCTTCTTCTTTTTTCTATTTCTTGTTCACCGGTTGTAAACTCTGGCAGAAAGGTTGGTTGTTCGTCTACTTCTGGACCTTAGTCCTGTTACAGAACTGAAGTGAGATGACTAACAAAAGCAGCAAACTTAAGCATCCAAGACAATATAAAAAATGATGCTATCAGATAGACTGTGGGAACAACATCATGCACCAGATTCATTGAGAAACAGAAGATCAAATGGTTTCGTCATCTCATCAAAATGTAGCCAAAACAACTAACAACACAGATGCTACATAGGAAAAGATATGACGTGAAAGCATGATGTGAGATCACCCCAGGAGAAGAGAGATTAATAACATTTAAGACTTTCTACATCAACAGAGAATGACCATAGCCATTACTACCTATCAATTTATAGATCACAAACTGTTCCTCCCCATGACACTTTAATGGCAAGAGTGCAAATTGATGATGACACAAATAACATTTGTAACAAGACAACAAAGGAAAAATTCAAATGGGAAATTCAAACATATTACCACAGATATATATTTTAGCCGCTGCTTAACCACAGCTGCCTATTTTATTTAATAATCAACAACAATATTACACAACAAACAACAGCATACAGTAATGAAGATAAACACATCTGTGACAGGTGATGCATTTTGCTGCGCCATTCCCCTACTTGATTCTCTTAATCCTGCTTGTACGTGGCTGCACCTTGCCTGGAGCTGTGGAAGGAATTCTCTTCTACATTGTTCCTAGGTGGGAAAAGCTGTTTGAATTTACTGTGAGTTGTTTGTTTTGAATTCAGTTTTTTTTTAATTGGTCCTAATGTTTAGTTAGAAATTAAATGTTGTAGTCTAGTATACTGAAATAGACTCCACTGTTGAAAAATCTTTATGATGCAACCAGGTGATTCTGTAAACTTTATTTATTCTAGCTGCGCTTGCAAATAATTCTTTTTGTATAATTTTATAAACTTTAACAGTTTTAAAACAAAAGTATATTAATTTTAAAACAAATTTATCAAGTTTAATTTAATTTTGTTAAGTTTCTATACACTTCTATAAGGTTATGCCAAATAACTGCCTTTACTATACCACTTTTGCAATGTTGGCAGGGGGGTCTTTGAGTCTGAGACTGATCGTAATGTCCAGTTGTATTTGTCTGTGTTCTCTCTTTTAATTTCCTCCATTGCTATTTCTAGTCACAGACTGTTGTATTCAGTTTTTTGTTTTCTTTTATTTTAAAATTATATGCTTGCCACTTTAATCACAAATGGGTTTGTAGAAAAGCATTTATATAAGTTATCTTCATAGTTTAGTAAATTATCTCTCTCATCATCTTAAAATAAAACACAGTACAAAAAAAATTAATGTCTTATGTTAATCTGACAGAAAAAAACCTTTGAAATTCTGGCAAGACATTTGTGCATTTTCTAGCTGACAGTTTACTTATCAAAGGTTGTACATGTAACTTTCACATCATAATATCCTGTTCAGCGGTAAGCATAATAGTTAGGATATTAGGTGTTCTTTGAGTTTTTTAATGAATATTTGTCCTCTTTTAACTCTATTTTTAACTCTATATCCATGTGAGAGTTTTGGGACCACATTGTGCGGAGAACAAGAACAGACCCACTGCCTACCTAGAAGTGTGTCATAAGAGTTGACTAGTTGGGAGCTTTCTTTGAAGTCAGAGTGCCTCTACCTGAGTGGCAAGGAACCAACAGTCTGCATACAAATAAGTCAGATCTATAAAATGGATGTGCAAGCAACACTTAGGTTCTGGAACCGGACTAGAGTCCAGAAGTGGACAAACAACCAGAACTTTCTGTCGGAGTTTACAGCCAGTGAACGCAAAGAAGAAGATGAAGAAGAATATTATCTGAAATAATTTCCTGTTCACACCTCTTAAAGTGTGATTATAACAGATCCTGAACAATGTGTATTTCTATAATCCTAATAACACTGTTTCATAGAATAGTAAATTTATGTGTCCTTCTTACAGCCATGGATCACCCTCACTAATTTTAACTGTTGAAGTAAATATTTTCAAAGATTACCAAAATGGGATAGAAAATTGCAGTTTAACTAATTAAATTTCTCACTAAGATAAAACAGCATACAAGAATTCTTGCAAATATGTTTTAAAAAAATAAAAAAATAAAAATTAAAGCTACAGTTTCTGCTGTTAAAAGTAATGAGTTCCTTTTCAGTTCCAGATTTAACAGAAGATGAGGAGAAAATAACTACTATGAAAAACAAATGAGAGTATTACTCTTAAAGATGATAAATAAAACATTGGAAGACAGATTCTTGCCTGATTAATTGAAAAACATAAGAAAACATGGATAATTCAGTAGCACAGGCACAGGTGGTTAAAACCAGCATGAACAATGAGTATGGTGACAACTGAAGTTACTGAACCAGTCATCACAAAGGATCATTTGGCAATTATAGATACCCACAACCCAGCTTGAAAACCTGAATATACTTGAGAATGTGTAATGTGTAGTGATGTCTTAGTCTTAATCTTAATCTTAGTCGAGGTTTCAACATCACTGCAATCAGGTTTCCCCATACTGCTCCATAAAGAAGAAGAAGAAGAAGAAGAAGAAGAAGAAGAAGAAGAAGAAGAAGAAGAAGAAGAAGAAGAAGAAGAAGAAGAAGAAGAAGAAGAAGAAGAGGAGGAAGAGCTGTAAGAAGAGGAGGAGTAGGAAGAGAAGGAAAAAGAGGAGGAGGTGGATGAAGAAGAAGAGGAGGAGAAAAAGGAGGAAAAAGAGGAGGAGTAGGAAGAGGAGCAGAAGCAGGAGGAGGAGCAGGATGAGGAACAGGAAGAGCAGGAGAAGGAGGGTCTGTTTAAAATCAAGATTGCCTTGAGTAAAAAATGGTGAAGTCTGGTATTTAGCTTACCCACTAACCTGTTTGTGTGTCTTTGTTAAAGGTCTGGGGTGATGCAGCACTTCAGATCTTCTACTCTGTTGGAATGGCCTGGGGAGGAATCATAACGATGGCGTCCTACAACAAGTTTAATAACAATGTCTACAGGTATGATATTTTAATTAGTTCTAGGCAATGTGTGGAAGTCAATGGGAATTAAAGCTAATAATAAATTAAAGCTTTTTAAATCTAATGTTAAATCAGTACTGTTGTGTGGAGCAGAAACATGGAAAACAACTAACATCATCATCATCATCAGTTCTCGTTATGCCTAGTGGCTTCAGAAAGGACTTTCCATGCTTTCTTGTCCTGTGCAATCTTCAGTGCAGTTATCCATGTCAAAGATGTCCATCATGGGCTTCCTGAACAACTAAAATAGGTGCTATTAAACTAAACATTCATTAACTGGCCCTTGACTGGATGAAATAAAATGGTATAATAAAATGACTCATTTTGAGCTTTATTTTGATAAATAAACAAAGTTTAGTGAAACAAGAGGGAAAGAAGTGATGCTGACATTGGATATGACACACCTTGGGAAAATCTAAACATTCTTACTGATGAAAAATAGTTTACTAAGGTATAGGAGGAGGGGAGGGGAAGGGGGAGAGGTGAGCATGTTAAAATGTTATGCAGAACATATACTGCTGAACGCATCTGAGAATAGACCAAAAAAGCACACAAGCTTCTAGCAGCAGCAGAAATCTGGTTTCTGAGAAAAATGCAAAAAATAAGTCAGTCCATAAAACAGATGAAAGTCATGCATTTATTAGATAAATTAAGTAACAGAAAGTATTGTGAACAGCACTCATAGAAAGAAGTAGAAAGGTAGAAGAACACACTAGACAACATAAAAATCGAAAGCTATAGTTACCGTGCCGGGAATTGAACCTGTCACCTCCAGACGGCGTCTGCGCCTCGCCATGAATACAAGTGCACAAGTTTATTTAGATAAATTAAGCGTAAACATTAAAGATTTACTAAGCTTGTTATTATGTTGTTGTTGTTGCTGTTCAACCCAACCAGGACCTACAATGAGCGACCAACACCTTGTGACACAAAGTACCATCATTCAGATGAGAATCACCCGGGCACATGTCCTAAAAACCCCGTTCAACCCAAAGGATGAGTTACATTAAGGCTCCTGACTAATGCCGAAATTGGGCTTTAAAATCAGGAAAAACTACGCTCTTTATTGGGATGCTTAGCTGTTATTTATATGTAGCTTGTTATGAAAATAAATCAACTTGATAACCCAGTGAAATTAGCAAGCTTGTTGGGGGAAAAAGCAAAAGAATGGTAGTGAGATAAAACCATGGCTGACTTAGCCACATGGATCTGAAACTGGTTATCATGTTACTATTCTTCCTCTGCATTCATCCTTAAAAGAACAGTTGACCCAATGTGTAGTGATCGACAGCTAGGCTGCAATATCTGCATCTTTAGTTTTGCACACACATCCATTTTACAGATCTGGCTTATTTGAATGCAGACTGTTGGTTCCTTGCCTCTCCGGCAGATGCACTCTTGACTTGAAAGGAAACAGCCCTATTTAGTCACCTCTTACAGCATGCTTTTTAGGAAGACAGTGGGTCTATTCTGTTTCCCTCACTATGGGACACCAGGATCCACACGGGGAACATTATGGTTGACATGAGATATTAAAGATGTCAATGGCAGAAAAGCTTTTGAGGCAAGAAAGTTAGCAAGGGGACATGGTGGCTTTTAATGTGAGCATCAGTCCGCAAAGGAGCTGATATGTGATGATAATATGGGAAATGATTTTGACAATTTAGAATAGACAAAGTAAGGAGTAAGTCAAGGATGTGCTTAGTTATCAGATCTTTTCTCTCAATATAGCACCAAAAAAAGAATGAGAGCTGGAAGTTACAAATTAACATGTGGCACTATGCAGATGACAATATTGGTAACTAACAATTTACAGTATCTGCAACAACTTGTAAGCTGAAATAATAGAGCATCATTAAAGAACTTTACTTGAATAAATGTTTTTTTTCAATCTTGGAACTGAAACCTGAACATTCAGTTAGAAATGGCAAACTACTGAACATACAATTACCTGTTAAAACCAAAACAGCCTACAATTGCAGGGGTTTGTTATGCAATGTCCAGCACAGGATATACAGCTAACTTTTTAACTTATGTAATGAGTACCTGCTAATTGTTTATTTATCTATCTTTATTTATCTATTATTTTTATTTCGTCTGTAAGTCACTGTTATGTTTCTATTACAACAGAGATGCCATGTTAGTTCCATTCATTAATGAAGGAACAAGTCTTTTTGCTGGATTTGTCATCTTTTCCGTTCTTGGTTTTATGGCACATGAAGCAAACACAGATGTGGATAAAATTGTTACACAAGGTAGATATTGGATATATAATTTTTTGTATTTAATTTTTAGTTTAGTGTAGTGCTGGGAGATGGATAATTTTCTTGGTTATGTAGCCTGTCATCAAGGAAAATTGGCTAATAAACAGCATCCTGTCTGAGAAGCTAAAATATTTTGGTCATATCAAGCGTCACGACGGATTGGAAGAAAATTATAGCAGAAGGCATGGTACCAGGAAGGAGGGGCTGACCAATGTGAAGATGGGCACAGAATATAAATGACTCCTTGAGTATGAAAGTACATGAGGTGGGAGAGCTGGCAAGAGACCGAGTTTCTTTCAGGCAGACTGTGATGAGAGTGACGTTCTGCAAAGGACCTGCTACATGTAGCCTGTGTTGATGACCTCTGTTGGTGAATCCTTTGGTGGTCAGGTCGTTTTAGTCAAGAATCGGGTTTGCGTCCATCTGAGTGAAGTTGGTGTAGAAACTTTGCTTCCAACCCAGTAGTAAGTTAGAGCTGCCATAATGTAGTGACTAGATGCAAAAAAAAGTCATGGGTTCAAATCTGCATGTCACTTTGTGGGTTCATGGGCCTTATTATGAGGAAATTGAGAATAGACCCACTAGCTCCCCAACAAACATGTCGTAAGAGTCGACTAATTGGAGGCATCCTTTGTAGTTGGAGTGCATCTGTCTGAGGGGCAAGGAACCAAAAGCCTGCATACAAAATAAGCCAGATATGTGAAATGGATGTCCACGCGATACTCAGGTTCTGCAACAAGACTAAAGTCCGGAGGTGGACGATCACCCAGAACTTTCTGCTGGAGTTTCAGCCAGTGAACAGGAAGAAGAAATCTTTGTAGAGTCAGATTTCTTCATGCATGACCTTGGCTCCCAGATCAGTCTAGCCTTGAATGAGTACCAGATGAAATCCTAGGAAGTAGAGGTGGTGACATCATGTTGGCCACATGACCCATTGAGGGCTGATGTTGACCAAATGACCCATTGAGGGCTGATGTTGACTACATGACCCATTGAGGGCTGATGTTGACTACATGACCCATTGAGGGCTGATGTTGACTACATGACCCATTGAGGACTGATGTTGACTACAGGACCCATTGAGGGCTGATGTTGACTACATGACCCATTGAGGGCTGATATGTCTATAAAAATACGGGTCTAGCTTCAAATATATGTAAAGGGAATTTACTTTACTTTACTTTTACTTTTCTTTACGTTACCATACTTTACTTTACTATACTATACCTTACCATACTTAACTTAACTTAACTTTACTTTACTTTTACTTTACTTTATTTTACTTTACTTTTACTTTACTTTTCTTTACTTTGCTTTACTTCACTTTCCTTTACTTTACCATACTTTACTATACTTTACTTTTCTTCACTTCACTTCACTTTACATGTCGACTGCTTTATTTGTCACCAGCTGTAAACCCCGGGAGAAAGACCTGGTTGTTCGTCCATTCCTAGACTTAGGCTTTGTTACTGAATTTTAATGTGCATTCCTTTTACAGATTTTGCCTATTTATATGCAGACTATTAGTTCCTTACTTGTCAGGCAAATGCACTCAGACTTTGAAGGAAGCCCTTAATTAATCGACTCTTATGACATGCTTGATGGGGAGGCAGTGGTTCTATTCTTGTTTTTTCCCACAAAGGGACCCAGGAACCCAATGTCGACTGTGTTATAGAACCTTTCTTCCATTCACCAAGCTAAAAATCCAATGGTGGAGGCACAATCAGTACTGGAACATCACATCTGTGGAAAATAATAATTTGATGTAATGAAATAATTCATGACAGCACATATGGGCTGAACTTAGGCCTAGTTTGGTCATGTTTCCTTTATGTGTTTTGGGTATTTCATTGTTAGCAGACTCCCATCTAATCCAGGTCACATATAATGTAAAAGTAAAGAAAAGAAAAGGTGAGGAACTAACATTCGGCTTAGAAATAAGCCAGATCTGTAAAATGGATGTGCGCACATAACTCAAGTTCTAGAAAAAAGACTATGTCTAGAAGTGGATGAACAACCAAAACTATCTGTCAGGTTTACAGCCAGTGAATGGGAAGAAGAAGAAGAAGAAAGCTTTCTATTATTTTGTTTCATTGCCTTTCTCCCCAGGACCAGGTTTAACATTTGTAGCATACCCAGAAGCCATAGCCAAAATGCCGTTATCACCCTTGTGGGCAGTGCTATTCTTCATTATGTTGTTCATCATTGGTTTAGACAGCCAGGTAAGTAAACTCCCTATGGGCTTTGGGCTGCATTCTGTTGACTTTGACATGCAAGGATTTTTATCATAGCAGCAATTCTCTGTTTAGTAGGATTTGTAAAGGACATTTAAAAAGATTGACTATTAAACCCGATGTTTATTAACTCTTTGAGTCCCAGGGGGTTTAGCACCACAGGCCCAGGGGGGTAGTAAAGAAGTAATAAAATCGGCACATCATGCGTTCATTGGGCTTCTAGGTAGGAACCTATAATTGTATGTTGCATTCCTTGGGACTCAAAGAGTTAAATGGTATTTTGAACTAATTTGTCACTGAGTAGGACTTTGGCTCAATGGGCTTTTAATTGTTTCGCTCTAAAGCAGTAAGTACTTCAGCCTTTTTTATTCCTCATGGAGTAGGGTTTAAATTGTTGGCAATAAATACAGTAAAACTTTGAATAACCATCACTCATTTAACTGTCAGTTTTTGTTATCCATCATCATCTTTAAACAAATTAAAAAACAAAAAAACAATTGAGTGGAATAAACTCTTACCTGAACCTACTAACAAAACTGAATGAACTAAGACTGTAATTGTTGACAAATCTGTGCAACAGTGTAGGACTGAACAGTGAAAATATTAAGCCAGAAGTAGTAACTGATTGGATGGAATGTGACAAAATTGGATGGAGCCTTTGAAATTCTTAACGATGACAAAATTTGTTCTAGTGTAACTGCCATTGAAGAAAAATAAATTGACATTGGTGGAGGATTAGTTCTTAACCAAAGCCTACAACAAGCCACTCAAAAGCAGAAACAATGTTATCAAAGGAGATCAGCTGGTTTAAAATGTCAAGAGGAGGCAAATATAACACAGATCCCACTTCTGCATAAGATTCCGAACATCACCATGCAGAAAGCTCGAGCCTTAAAGACACGGAAGGAGATGACAAATTATTTTAAAGTAGTGTAGGTTTGTCGTATTACAATACATTTCTGTATATTACCACTCTTATGTTACAGTCTGTATTGATAGTTTTGTAAAATGTAAAACAAAATGTATGCATATATTAATTACTTTTAACGGATTTTATTTTCATTTTCGTCCAAAACTTGTAGTTAAATCACGATACTGTACATATGTATTACGAGATTTCACTTATCTGTCTGTTTGGTTATCCATCACAGCCCTGGTCCAGACAGTTATGGTTAACTGAAGTTTTACTGTACTTAGATCTGAAGGCAGTCAACAGACACTTTGGTACAGTACAGAAGTAGTTAAACTAATAATTCAGCTAAAAAGAGTTAACATATTGACTGTCTGTGATCAGAAGATAGCATGGACATCATATTATCTTTGGAAATACCATGTATAGTGAGTTGATTGATACTGAAGAATTAATTAATGTGTTGTTGAGTAGCTCTTTTATTCCAAGACATTTGAGTGAACAAAAATTTGTTCAGTAGGCATTGCACTCTGTGGATATTTGGGTGCTTTATTAATATCCTACCCCAAATAGCGGTTATCCGAAGGTCACGGGATGGTCTAATATTTCAGGTAGATAGGCTGCATGCAGTCGTGGGATCTAGGCTGCATTCTCTCATGGGACGTAGGTGGGTTAGGGTTAGGGCCAGTTCTAGATGTTTTGAGGTTGTTAAAAGCATCAGCAAGCCGGGAAACCCAGTCTTACCACCCTTAAAAATGTTGGGCTGTTCTGTGACATCATCTGGGATAGCATATTATTCAAGCACCAATATTTGAATTGTTTCATCATTTAGTAGGACATGGTTTTAATAAGCATTGCTGACTCATGCTTTGAGTGCCAAACATTTTCCACTTATTGGTTACTTATCACTGCAACTGTGGAATTTGCTGTCAGATTCACTGCCAGTCAGACTAAAGCCTGTAATAAACATATATGCATCACAAGAATATTATTATCAGATATTCTCAGTGTGTGTCCTATCCGGTGCAGCATCTGTTCCTAACTTCTTGATTCCATGGAATATGTTTAATTCCCTCCTAAAGTTTCATATTAGGGATTTTGCCATACCATTTACTTTTCTCTACTTTCTGCAGGCACCATTTAATAAATGTTTGAAGTTCATCAATTGTTTCAGTGACCATATTTCCTGCTGATCCAATTTCTATGCTTTTTAATACTGGCTGTTTGGATAATAAATGAAATCATTATAAAGACTTTCGGTAGCTCCACACTGAGAGTTTTCCAGCCTACTGATTGTACACTGCTAGCCCACATTGTGACTATGTGGTCCACAAGAAAGGATGTTTGGGATGTCTCTTCAATCAGTATCTGACCTGAGGACCCTTACAGACCATGCATTCCATTCTTGATAAATAATAAATTCATTAAAAATCAACAGATGAGATGGTTTGGCCATGTGACAACAGTACCCTGGTATCAAAAGCCACAGAAAGCCATATTGAACAAATACAGTAAACACAGAGAGCCATATTGAACAAATACAGTAAACACAGAGAGCCATGCTGAGCAAAAACAATGAACACAGAACAAGGCAAATTACCACACAAAAGCTGTTATAATGGCATCAAAAGCAGCCTCAAAGGATGAAGATCATCTTATACAATGTATTTAAAACGACACACAGAAGATCCTTATATCTCCCTCCAACCTCTTGATGAGGTACTGGAGGAGGAGGAAGAGGAGACGGTAGAAGAAGAAGGAGGAGAAGAAGAAGGAGGCAATATAATAAAAATATTTGATCTTACAAGAATAAACCTGCATTACATTAGAATCATAACTGTTTGACCAAACTAATCTCTAACACATGAATCATCTCATAAAGAAGTAAAAAAGGAATGATGAAACCATCAGAATGGTGACCTGCCTGCTGTAAAATATCTTGTATGTATTTGCTTTCTATTTTCTGTCAATAGTTTGGCATGTTTGAAACTATTCTGAGTGGCATTACAGATGAATACCCTCACCTCCTGCGGAGGAAGAAGGTCACAATCACAGCTCTGGCTTGTTTTGCTGAGTTTCTGCTAGGACTTCCCTGCATCACCCAGGTAACACAGACCTAGCAGGTTTGTATGGATGTCAGAATGAGTTTCAGTTTGTATGGATGTAAGAATGAGTTCCAGTGTGTATTAATGTAAGAATGCGTTTCAGTGTGTATGGATGTAAGAATGAGTTCCAGTGTGTATGGATGTAAGAATGAGTTCCACTGTTTATGGATGTAAGAATGAGTTTCAGTTTGTATGGATGTAAGAATTAGTTTCAGTATGTATGGATGTAAGAATGAATTCCAATGTGTATGGATGTAAGAATGAGTTTCAGTATGTATGGATGTAAGAATAAGTTCCACTGTGTATGCATGTAAGAATGAGTTCCACTGTGTATGCATGTAAGAATGAGTTCTAGTATGTAAGGATGTAAGAATTAGTTCCAGTGTGTATGGATGTAAGAATGAGTTCCAGTGTGTATGGATGACAGAATGAGTTGTAGTGTGATTGGATGTAAGAATGAGTTCTGGTGTGTATGCATGTAAGAATGAGTTCCACTGTGTATGAATGAGTGCCAGTGTGTATGGATGTGACAATGAGTTCTAGTGTTTATGGATGTCAGAATGAGTTCTAGTGTGTATGGATGTAAGAATGAGTTCCACTGTGTATGAATGAGTTCCAGTGTGTATGGATGTAATAATAAGTTCCCATGTGTGTGCATGTAAGAATGAGTTCCAGTGTGTATGGATGTAAGAATGAGTTTCAGTGTGTATAGATGTAAGAATGAGTTCCAGTGTGTATGGATGTAAGAATGAGTTCCAGTGTGTATAGATGTAAGAATAAGTTTCCGTGTGTATAGGTGTAAAAATGAGTTCCACTGTGTATGGATGTAAGAATGAGTTCCAGTGTGTATGGATGTAAGAATGAGTTCCAGTGTGTATGGATGTAAGAATGAGTTCCAGTGTGTATAGATGTAAGAATGAGTTCCAGTGTGTATGGATGTAAGAATGAGTTCTAGTGTGTATGGATGTAAGAATGAGTTTCAGTGTGTATGGATGTAAGAATGAGCTCCACTGTGTAACAATGAGTTCCAGTTTGTATGGAAGTATGAATGAGTTCCACTGTGTATGGATGTAATAATGAGCTCCACTGTGTATGGATGTAAGAATGAGTTCCAGTATGTATGGATGTAAGAATGAGCTCTAGTGTGTATGAATGTAAGAATAGGTTCCAGTGTATATGAATGTAAGAATGAGTTCCAGAGAGTATGGATGTAAGAATGAATTCCAGTGTATATGAATGTAAGAATGAGTTCCAGTGTATATGAATATAAGAATGAGTTCCAGTGTGTATGAATGTAAGAATGAGTTTCAGTGTTTATGGATGTAAGAATGAGTTTCAGTGTGTATGAATGTAAGAATGAGTTCCAGTGTGTATGGATTTACGAATGAGTTCCAGTGTGTATGAATGTAAGAATGAGTTCCACTGTGTATGGATGTAAGAATGAGTTCCAGTGTGTATGAATGTAAGAATGAGTTCTAGTGTGTATGGATGTAAGAGAGAGCTCTGGTGTGTATGGATGTAGGAATGAGCTCCGGTATGTATAAATGTAAGAATGAGTTCCAGTGTGTATGAAGGTAAGAATGAGTTTCAGTGTATATAGATGTAAAAATGAGTTTCAGTGTATATGGATGTAAGAATAAATTCCACTGTGTATGGATGTAAAAATGAGTTTCATTGTGTATCAGATGTGAATGATTTGGTATTTTATTACACTTCTGTCACCACTTTGGGTGTCAAACAATTACTCCTGCATCTTCACCTTCAGACAGAACTATAATACATAATTAATTAACCATGTATCACGAAAAGGCTTCAAATGATTGCTTGTTACAGTATGGCATTTCATGTGGCCTGCTTTCCATTTTATCTGATTGAACCACAGTTGCATGTTAACACTGAGTATTAAGTGGGCATGGAATATGTAAGTAACAAGTACAGGACCCTTTTCTATGCCTTTACGGCTAGAACTATTTTTTTTAGACCAATCGACACAAGATGGGTGATGTGGTCAGCATCATGCCGGCCGCCTTTACTTCCCGGGACTGCACCCGGTACCCACTCAAGGATGGGTTGACCTGAGAGCCAAGGTCATTTTTAAATAAAGTGTGGCTCCCCCAGGGAACAAACCCAGGCCCGCGGTGAGCATATGAAATATGAACAAATATGAACAAATACAGTGAATGGAAAGAGCCATGTTGAACAAATACAGTGAACAGAAAGAGCCATGTTGAACAAATACAGTGAACAGAAACAGCCATGTTGAGCAAATACAGTGAACAGAAACAGCCAAGTTGAGCAAATACAGTGAACATAGAGAGTTCTGTTGTTAAAATAAATATTTTCATTATATAGCAAAATGACAGGGACAGGTAACAGTGTCCTTATGTTAATTCTTGTCCAGGGTGGTATCTACATACTGCAGATCATGGACTGGTACTGTGCAAGCTTCTCCCTTATGCTCATTTCAATGACAGAGTGTCTAGCATTGTCCTGGGCTTATGGTATGTTTCTATCATTAGTTAAAATATACACTGTATATTATTTTTTAAACTGTTCTTTGGCCACATAATGAGAAGAGAGACATTAGAGAACATTGTGACAACTGGAAAGATCAGTGGAAAAAGGGGGCAGAAGCAAACCAGGAGAGATGCTGCTGGATGGGCTGAGATGATGGCATGGAGGGATATCATCAAAAGAGCTGTTCGAATCAACCAGGGATCGTGATCTGTGGAGACTCATGAGCGCCTACGCCAGTTGGCAGGGCACATAAAGATGATTATATTTTTAAAGAACATTTTTAACAGAAATCAGTATCTTATTCTTCCCCTGCTTGCCGACTGTAAACTGTGGCAGAAAGTCCTGGCTATCAACACTTTCTGGATGTTGGTCTCATGCCAGAACTTAAGTTTTATGTTCACATCTGTTTTATACATCACACTTAATTACGTGCAGACTTAGGTCATCATCTCTCAGGTAGATGCATCTGACTTCAAAGGAAACAAGTCTAATTAATTACTTTTTACAACATACTTGTTCGACCAGTGTTTCCCAAACTTGTTTTTAGTTGCGGTCCTTTTTTTAAATTAAAATTGTTCCTTGGTCCCTCAACCTAAGTAAAAGTATGACTATTCCAATGTAAGAGGTTGGTTTCCTCAATTCTCAGAAGAAGTCTGATTATATGTTCATCTCGCCCTTTCCCCTGAGTACTGGACAGGTTTCCTGGTCACTCTCTGCTGCACAATTCTCTTCAGACCAAATTGAATGATAAATAAGTATTGATCTGCATTCATAGAAATATAAAATTGCCAGTCACTATGGCAGAAAGGCAAGTAAGACATTTTTTTTTAAGTCTTGACAAGTTTTTGGTTTTGACAATAATTTGCCATTGCATTTTCCTTCATATCTAGACTGAAAGGGTAAAGTTCCATCGCCGAGCTACTGAATTGAATGTATTGCATGACACTATGAGCTGCAGATTTCATTTGGAATACTATTTGAATGTGCCAAAAATGGTTTGTAATGTGAATTGCAGTTTCATAAAATGGCAAGAGGCCTGTTGTTACAGAACTGGTCGTGCCTTTTGCGATTAATTGCTTGTGCAACTATGATCTATGCTGGCTCCATTGATGATTGAACTGCATTTATAGGGTAGTGTTGCTTGTGTCGGTACTTTCGATAGCTGCTGTATTCATTTAATGCATGTGTATGCTATTGGATTTGTTGACAATAGAGCCTGCTGAAATTTTTTTTTTTTTTAAAGTGACAGTGGTAGACCATGACTGGCTCCAGATGACGGGCCTTGCTGCTGACGTCACCGGGTCAGGCTAACGATGCGTTAGCGCAGTGGTTCTCAAACAAGAAATAAACTATTTTCGACAGTGGCAAGGGAAGACAACTTAAATTTTAACTTTTAATATCCACGTCTTTAATATTTTCACAATTTTTAGCCAATTTTTCTTGAATATTACCGCGGCACCCCTGGTATACGCTCACGACATCCAGGGTGCCTCAGCACCCAATTTGAGAACCCCTGCGTTAATGCATTGTTAGTCTGACTCAGCAGCATGGCCAGTCAGCTGGAGCCTGTCATGGATAGACATTTTATATGGTTTTCATTGGAACAGGAAAGCAGTTCAGCAGCAATGGGGTGACTTGTTTGCTATGAGGTTGGAACTGTTATTACCTGTGTGGTCAATCAAACGTTAGTCTCCCCACGGGAAGTGGGTTTTGTTCCATTTATAGGTTTGTTGGACTAGTCTACTATGGTCGAGGTTATGGGTGTGGCACTTTGTTGTTGTCTTGCATTTATGTTTTTATTCCGAGAAAGAGACTGCCTATGACATAGGTTTTGTCACTCTCTAAAAGGGTTGTGTGTTAGACCCAGTTGTCGATGTTTTTTGGAGTGTTAAGAGTGCCGGCATGGTGAAATATACAACACTCGAAATCAACGGCTGTGCGGAACACCCTCATCACTTTGTGTGAAAGTTGGGTGGCTAAAGGCTGAGCAATCAGAAGTGAGGTAGAATGAAGGTCGACCAATCAAAAGTGAGCTAGTGTGTACAGGTATGTAGAATGGGGGGACTAACATTTCATTTACCACCTGTTTTATCATTTAAGGTGTTGATCGACTTTACAAGGACATTGCTTTAATGATTGGCTACAAACCACATTTTTGGTGGAAGTATATGTGGAAATATATCACACCTGGAGTTATAATGGTATGTTGTTTGAGAGTTACGATAGCATTTATACTTTTCAAACCTGATTCAGTCTCAGACATTGTTGCCACAGCATGTTCATTTTTTAACTGTTGTTTTGGTTTCTTCAGTCTCATAAAAATGTTTTTGTAATTCCATTTTAAAATGTGAACAAATAAGAGAAAATAAAAGAATTGTCGGGACAACCATTTGTGTACACAATTATAAAACATGGAAGGTTGTAACATACTGGGTCCATCATGAGAAGAAGTGGACAGAGAATCACCAGACAGGCACAGAAATGGGGAACAAATGAGGATACAAGGACATGCAAAATAAACTGTAGAGTTATGTTGAAAGATAAATTTCAGATACACTGACTGGATTTAGTCTCCCCATGTAGGTTTAGGGACCCCATTTTTGGTTGAGGTTGGGGGGGGGGGGGGGAGGAGGATAGACCCACTGCTTCCCTATAAAGCATTTTTTAAAGAGACAACTTCTTCTTGTGTTCACTTTCTGATTTACACTGACAGACAGGTTTTTATGATAAAATTGACTGTTTTTAGGAGTTTCCTTTTAGTTCCATACAGCTTTGAGTGCAGTGTTGAGTCAGTGGGCCAGTATTCCTTTCTTAATAGGCTGTACAAGGGACACTCTTGCAGGACATGTTCTGTAGTCTGCACACACAGCCCCCATAGGCACAATGGTGAACTACTTAGATGTAGCTTGTGTATATGCTGGTTAAGTTTTTTTATGTCCTGTCTTGAGGCGTAGAATAATGTGTTCACTTCTGATAGACTGGACGGCCCCTGTTCTTCTCATAATAAGCTACTGCATTCTGCTCCTTTCTTAGCAAGTTTATCTGCACTTTCATTTCCTGGTATACCACAGTGGGGTGGCACCCACTGGAGTACAGTAGACTTTTGGGCAACCACCTTGCCAAGTTCAGATCTCAGGTGAGGGAGTTTACCACTCTTGAGGGCTTGATGCACCGATAACAAATCTGTGAAGATGACCACTTGGTGGCACTCAGAACTGGTGTTGTGTAACATTTCAGCAGCCTGCTCTAGTGCTAGGATCTCTGCTGTATAGTTGGAACAGAATTTACCTGTGGGCATATAATTAGTGTGGTGGTGGTTGTCTCGGTATCTGATAAGGACACCTGCATCCCCATTTTTAACCACACTGGTTGCTGATCCATCCATGCAAGCATGTATCCACGACTGTTCGGGACAGTTTTCTTGAATCATACTAAGAGCAGCTGTTCATTTTTGAAGGTCACTGGACAGCTGTGAGTCCACTGTGATTGACTGAAGTCATAATCTGTATTGTGTTGCTGATTTGCTCCCAAAGTAAAGGATATAGGGTAGGTTTCAGCGATGTTGTTCTCATAGGTAGATCTGCTCGATACTGACTTCTAAGTCTTTTCCCCCAATGTACAAAGCTGCTACATTTGAAACGCCCAAATGCCAGATCATCTAATCTTGCATTCATTGGATGTGACTACATACTATTAAACGTCTCCATCAGGATCATAGTTTTAGTATCTCTTCTATAGGGCAGTGTCTGAACTGCAGTTATTTTTTGTATGTCCAGGATTCGTGCAGTTTTCATGGATCCTGTGATGAGTCTAAGGGCTTGAGTTCTGCACTCTGTCTAACGATTGTAGATGGGAATTAGCAGCTGATGACCATGCTGTTGCACCAAGTGGGGTCTTATTGCTCCATTAAGAACTCCCCAACTTGTACCTGACAGTTTTTTAAGTAGCCCTAGTCGTCTCTTGGTCTTCCCTTCTACATTTTTTATATATTTGCTCCATGTGAGCCTTTTATCAAATGTTACTCCAAGATAAGTGGGAAGCTTTCTTCCTTTAGCAAGGAGGTTCTTATGTGAATAATAGTAGCTTTGTCCCTGGGGGAAAGAGAAAAAAAAAAAACGTGAATGTTTTGTCTGTGTTGATCACAACATGCAATTTTTCTGCCCATGTCATTAAAAGATCTGTTGCTCGCAGCATTCTTACATTCTTACATTTCACAGGAGGTGAAAACTGTTTGATTCCTACTCTTTCCGGTACCTCAGTGTTTGTGATTTTTGTATAGCCTCTAAATGCCAAACAATTTTAAGCAGTAATATGACCTTACCCATGTTCCACCAGGGCCCTTAGAGGAAGCAAAAGATTGAGCAGAGTGGCAATCTTCGCTGGAAATTTCACGGGTAGTGAGCATACTTGGGATCTTTTCTCCGGGCTATGTCTGCATGGTGGGTAATGAACAAGCACTGGGTGGTGAATTGATACATGACAAGGCAGATGTGGTCAAGGCCCTTTAGGAACAAGTAACGGAATCAGTAGAGAAAGAAGATTTTTATGGCCTGGAGAGAATGGGGCACCTGGGGGTAACCAGAGGGTCTGGCCGGCTCACTACACTCAGAGAAAAGGCAAGACAGACATAAAACCAGATTGTGATTGGTACCATAAGTATTGGAATACTGTGCTGGCTGCTGAAAATGAGGATGGAGCATGCATGGGAATGCCCCGAGTGCTGTGATGTCAATTGTTGACTCAAATCAACTTAACTCAGGAAGCATAAGAGGAGTGACACTGGAAACTATTATGCTGTGAGGTGACTTAGATGGATTGGTTTTAACAGGGGTATCGAGTGCTATTCATTCACAAAGCCTCTATCCATTCACAAAGCCTCTATCCATTCACAAAGCCTATCAAACCACTGAACGTCAGATTGCCAAGTGAAATCATAAACAGCCACAAAATGCTTATGGTGTTGGTTCTGCAATGTAAAGGACATACAACTGATGGTGTTGGTTCTGCAATGTAAAGGACATACAACTGGTGGTGTTGGTTCTGCAATGTAAAGGACAAACAGCTGGTGGTGTTGGTTCTGCAATGTAAAGGACATACAACTGGTGGTGTTGGTTCTGCAATGTAAAGGACATACAACTGGTGGTGTTGGTTCTGCAATGTAAAGGACATACAACTGGTGGTGTTGGTTCTGCAATATAAATTTTAATAATTTTTTTAAAGATGGATACATATGAGTCTGGCTACATCCCATTCTTTGAAAAAACTTTAGCTGCAAAATCCAACTAACCTGAATAGGTCTACAGAGGTCTTGATGTGAATCTTTGGAAGGTCTATGATCCATTGGCAGATGAAATGCAGCAGCTGAAGATAAAGTAACAGCAGAAAAAGGTGAAGTGGAAAAACAAGGAAGAGAAGTAGAATATGAATGATGAAGAAAGCTTAGGAAAAACATAAAAGAAAGTAGTTATGATGACACCACTAGTTTCTTGATGTAATCATTGTCCACACACTTGTATCACTTGTGGGATTAACCAACCACAGGAATTGTTGCCTGTAAAAATTTTAATTAATTCCAACGTACCGTGATCGAAACCCACTGCTAGCTGTGTGGATTTTTATCATGGTATGGGGTGTCGCAGGTCGACCCAGCCTAAAATTAGTACCAGGATGTATGCCCGGGGAAAGTAAAGACGGCCCACGTAATACTGACCACATTACCCACCTAGTTCCGATTGGTCTGTAAAAATATGGGTGTTCTTCCTATATGCCTGATGCACATAAAGGCATGAAAAAGGATCTTTACTTTACTTTACTTAATGATAATTTTAATGATCTGCTGTTTGTTACTAAAATTTTTATAATCCTGCTTTCTTCTTTCAGTTTATATGGATCTTCAGCGTTATAACCCTGGGCCCTGTAACATACGGCGATAATTATTCATACCCACCCTGGGCAATTGCTTTTGGTTGGATACTGGGCATCCTGGCTGTTGTGCCCATCCCAGTTGTTGCTGCTGTACAAATTTACCACGCTAAAGGGCCAATTTTGAAAGTAAGTCACTTATAAAGATATTTACTGAAAATTCGTATGTGAGGTTCAGAGGAAACATTTCATGTATGCTTTATAGACTACAAGAAACCATGCAACATCCCATCATGAAGAGAAATTAGAACAAGTTACAAGTGTCTCCTGGACTTTTAATAACAGATGCTGGCAGAAGTGAACTAGAAGAAAACAAAAAACAAAAAGAGAACCAAAATTGCAGTTTAATCAGCTGCAGGCAACCTGACTGATTGATTGATAGAGATTTGAACTTATGACTATAAGTCTGTCCAACAGCCAAACATGATAGTTGCTGGAGTTCTCCATTTCTCATTCTCCATTCCTCTATTTTAGAAAAATATAATGTAAGAAAAGACACAAGGTTTAAGATTCTTCTTCTTCTCTTTTTTCTTAGTGTTCACAGGCTGTAGACCTTGGTGAGAAGTTTTAGTTATTCCTCCTCTTCTGGACTTTATTCCAGAACATGAGTTCTTATGTGCACATCTGTTTTACAGATCTGGTTTATTTGTATGAAGACTATTGGTTCCTGAGCTTTCAGGCTGATGCACTCTGACTTTGAAGGCAACATCCATAATTAGTCACATTCTACAACATGTTTGTCTGTTAGAGGGGCAGTAGGTCTATTCTCCGCACCCCTTTCCCCTCCCCCAAAGATCCCTGATCCGCATTGGGAGGTTAAGATTAAAGAAAACATCTCCCGCGTGGGTTCAAGGGCCCCATTGTGGGGAAAACAAGAATAGACCTACTGCCTCCCCAACAAGCATGTTGTAAAAGTGGACTATTTGGGAGCTTCCTTTGAAGTCAGAATGCATCTGCCTGAGAGACAAGGAACCAACAGTCTGCATACGATTAAATGAGATCTGTTAAATGGATGTGCACGCAATACTCAGACTCTGGAACAAGACTAAAGCCCAGAGGTGGACAAACAATCGGAATGTTTTGCCAGAATTTAGAGCCAGTGAACGCGAAGAAGAAGAAAGAAAACACATCCATCTTCCATCCTCTGTGTGTTTTAGTAATTTTTCAGAAAAAGCAGTGATTGGTGTCCAGTGTGGTTTTTGCCGGCACAGTAAGGGTTCAATTATTGGATGACCCACATCCTGGGAAGTTGAAACTGTGATTAATCAACCCAAATGCTGCTTAAGAATGAAACTGTTGACTGTTGTCTCTTTGAGTGCCCAAAACTAAGTGTGAGTAGAAGAATGCTTCTCTCCCCGAGACCAGACAAGTGGACCACCTTGTACAGAGGAAAAGAACAGTTTGTGAAAACATGTAAATTCCGCTACATGCGATTGAGCAAAAGGGTGAAAACTCATGCACCACTAGATTGATAACAACTACAACAACAATAATAACAACAAACACAACAGACTTTGGGAGTTGTAGTAAATTATTACATGTTTCTGTCTGTCAGTTTCCTTTCCCTCTGGACTGCTGCCTGAAGATTTGACCACCTTAGTGGCTTTGAGTCACATTCTAAATGGCAAACCAACAGGCTAATACCAGATACCATGTTCAACCTTCAAAGAATTTTACCAATAATGACTATACCAGTACATCCTGATGTATCCTGCAGTCCTTTATGGGTATACCCAATACATCCGGATGTATCCTGCAGTCCTTTATGTGTATACCCAATACATCCGGATGTATCCTGCAGTCCTTTATGTGTATACCCAGTACATCCGGATGTATCCTGCAGTCCTTTATGTGTATACCCAGTACATCTGGATGTATCCTGCAGTCCTTTATGGGTATACCCAGTACATCCGGATGTATCCTGCAGTCCTTTATGTGTATACCCAATACATCCGGATGTATCCTGCAGTCCTTTATGTGTATACCCAGTACATCCGGATGTATCCTGCAGTCCTTTATGTGTATACCCAGTACATCTGGATGTATCCTGCAGTCCTTTATGGGTATACCCAGTACATCCGGATGTATCCTGCAGTCCTTTATGTGTATACCCAGTACATCCGGATGTATCCTGCAGTCCTTTATGGGTATACCCAGTACATCCGGATGTATCCTGCAGTCCTTTGTGTGTATACCCAGTACATCCGGATGTATCCTGCAGTCCTTTATGGGTATACCCAGTACATCCGGATGTATCCTGCAGTCCTTTATGGGTATACCCAGTACATCCGGATGTATCCTGCAGTCCTTTATGGGTATACCCAGTACATCCGGAAGGCAAACTGCTCTTTGTTTAGCAGCTGGAAAACAATGCACCAGTGCAGGTGGGAAGAAGAAGGGACAGAGCAGAATCAATGCTGTACAGACTGGGTAAGTGGATAATGAGGAATCTCTGACATTAACATGATTGTCTGACAGGGGAGTAAAGAATGGTGAAGCATGTCTATACCGTCTTCAATTCCAGGATAGGAGGCATTATAATCAGCTCCATTCTGTTCCGTTGCTTTGCTAAAAAAAAAAAAGGCAAGTTTAACCAGCAACCCCGAAAGGATGGGGGAAAAGGGTGCGGGTGGCTTTATTTTGTTATTATGACTAGGTTATTTGCACCATAGAAAATGGCTTAGTATTGCTTGCCACCAAGTAGCCCTGAAAAGTAGCTCTTGCAGTATTGATGTGATCAAAGGAGACAGACTTAAATATTGTCCCGGCCGGCAAAGTTGTCTACCGACCAACCAATGGGCCGCCCAGTCGCTGATGAACAAGCTCCTCATAGGAACAGTAAGTAGAGACTCCTTGTTCTGAGCATTAATGGGAATGCCCAATGTGCGGCGATGTCGACTGTGATAACATAACATAACATAAAGTGATAACACAACATAAAGTGATAACATGACATAAAGTTCATGATGGTAATCTCATGATTCATTTGTGTGACCATTTTCAGAGAATTAAACATCTTTGCAAGCCTCATGAATCATGGGGCCCTGCTTTACCTGAGAACAGAAAACGCTATTTTGCTGAACTCGGCAGAAGTGAGCTGCAGGACATTTTCATCCCCACACATGAGAAAACTACCCCACCAACCAGCAATGGCTGTGATGAAACTACACTTGTGTTCCTGCCCAAGTCGTAGCTACATTCTTTGAACAAAGCAACAGAATAATCTCACTCCTTTTATATGAACATTGCCTCCAAGTTGGAGACTAGTTGCCATTGTTATCAATTCCTGTCTTCTTTGAGGCTGATGTTCAGTCCTCTATTCATATGTATTATAAAAACGCATTATAAATACAGGCATGAATTTTATGATCTTGAATGAATCAGTATTATTTTTTGGGGGTAATTATATGTGCCAGACAACCTCTGGAAAACCACTTTACATGCTAATTTAGTGTGGGAAAGGGAAGGGATGGTTGTTGAAAATAATCAGTTGGTTTTTACTTTATTTCATTTCATAAGTATCATACATTAAATATCTATTGTTTCACAAGATTTTATTGTAAGAGCCTCTGTAAATTTCTCAACAGATGTAAAAGTTAATTCAACATTTCCTTAACAACAAACGTCTAAGTTGGTTCTAGGCTTATTCACAGTAAATGGTCAAAGATTTCACAGTATATATCCAAGAATGTCCAGCGTTTCAGAGTAAATGTCCAAGAATGTCCAGCATTTCAGAGTAAATGTCCAAGACAGTGAATCATTTCAGAGTAAATGCCCAAGACAGTCAGGAATTTCAGAGTAAATGTCCAAGACAGTCCAAAATTTCAGAGTAAATTTCCAAGACAGTCCAGCATTTAAAAGTAAATGTCCAAGACAGTCCAGCGTTTCAGAGTAAATATCCAAGACTGTCCAACATTTCAGAGTAAATTTCCAAGACAGTCCAGCATTTCAGAGTAAATGTCCAAGACAGTGAATCATTTCAGAGTAAATGCCCATGACAGGAATTTCAGAGTAAATGTCCAAGACAGTCCAGCATTTCAGAGTAAATGTCCAAGACAGTCCAGCATTTCAGAGTAAATGTCTAAGACAGTGAATCATTTCAGAGTAAATGTCCAAGACAGTGAATCATTTCAGAGTAAATGTCCAAGACAGTGATTCATTTCAGAGTAAATGTCCAAGACACTCCATTATTTCAGAGTAAATGTCCAAGACAGTCAGGCATTTCAGAGTAAATTTCCAAGACAGTCCAGCATTTCAGAGTAAATGTCTAAGACAGTGAATCATTTCAGAGTAAATGTCCAAGACAATGAATCATTTCAGAGTAAATGTCCAAGACAGTGAATCATTTCAGAGTAAATGTCCAAGACAGTGTTTCATTTCAGAGTAAATGTCCAAGACAGTGTTTGATTTCAGAGTAAATGTCCAAGACAGTGATTCATTTCAGAGTAAATGTCCAAGACAGTCATGCATTTCAGAGTAAATGTCCAAGACAATCAGGAATTTCAGAGTAAATGGTGAATCATACGCAGGAAGAGAATTTGACCAGCTCTGCTTAAGATGAGGTTTGAATAACAAATCAACATCATGACCCACGGGTAGTGACCCATAAGTGCTCCGTTCTACTTCTAACTCAAGTCTGAGTTTGAAGTAGCTCAGAGCAGTGAACGGGCTCCGCAGCACCGGCGAGGATCCTGGAATATTTTGGGCAGATTTTTAACTCAAAATTTTACCCGTGCAGTGCTGTTTGGCTACTCTTTTCCATTTCCAACTGCCAAGGGATTTTTTTACGTTCGCAGCAATACACACGGGTGTCCGATCTCACTACCCAGAGACTAGGGGAAATTACTAGAAGTCCATGTGAAAAAATCCCAGCCCTCACCGGGGCCTGAACCCAGGACCTCTAGCACACGTGGCGAAAACCATACCTCGAGACCATGCAGCTCCCTGCTTAAGATGACAAAAGCTTGAAAGTATGTAGTAGAATGAATAGCTATACCAAAGAACACTAAGGGTACTAACTTACAATTTCACATGTTTTTTCAAGACCATCATTATAATTTTCAATATCAAATCAGCAACATCATCATCCTTTTGTGGCATTTCTTTATCCATGAGGGGTTGCAGTCTATTCCTTCATTCAGTTCTCTCTTGTGCAATCTTCTGGTTATCATGGAAGGAATCTAGTCCTGTGCTTTTGGCCTCTCTCATGAACATTTAGAGTTTCTCTTAGGTGTGTCTCCCCAGTCCATTTGTTTCTGATTTCAGTGTTTGTTTGGTGTTTTTCTGTTCATGTTTCTTCATGTTTTGACAAGTACATAATAATTCTCTAAATAAGACCACCATGCTGCCTATTTGTGCCCATTATTGTCACATGGAGCATAGGTCCTTCACTAGCTTGTCATCATATATACACCATGGAAAGTGGCTGTACATGATATTTCATGCTGGTATCTTCCCTCCATCAGGGAGCAGCTGCATGTGATATTTCATGCTGGTCTCTTCCCTCCATCAGGGAGCAGCTGCATGTGATATTTCATGTTGGTCTCTTCCCTCTATCAGGGAGCAGCTGCATGTGATATTTCATGCTGGTCTCTTCCCTCCATCAGGGAGCAGCTGCATGTGATATTTCATGTTGGTCTCTTCCCTCTATCAGGGAGCAGCTGCATGTGATATTTCATGCTGGTCTCTTCACTTCATCGGGAAGCAGTTGCACATGATATTTCATGTTGGTCTCTTCCCTTCTTCTGGAAGCAGCTGCACATGATATTTCATGCTGGTCTCTTCCCTCCATGGGGGAGCAGCTGCATGTGATATTTCATGCTGGTCTCTTCCCTTCACTAGAGAGCAATAAAATGTACCGGAACAGCAACAACAGTTCAAAAAAGACATCAGGAGAAACCAAAAACTGAATGTTACTTAAATCCGCTGCCCACATTGTGTGAACAGTCTGTACCAAGACTGGCCTTATTATTCACCTATATACTTTAAAAACCCCCATTCTGCTTAGAGGATGAAAGCAACAGTCATCATCACTTGACAGACAAGCACATTAATATACAGTGGTACCTAGGTATATGTCCTTATTTCATTCCAGATTCATGAACTTGTACCAGGTCTAATCAACTGGTGGCACGCAGGTCACATCTGGCCCATGGAAGCCTAGCAAGTGGCCCATGGATCATTGCCAGTTGTATTGTATTATTTATTTTTCTACGCTGGACCTAGGACCTCTGGCCAATGATGGTTCCCATTTTCGAAATGTTGGCTTCCGAGTGAACTTAGCTGAATAGTTCTGACTTATACAAACAGAATGTACACTAAATGCACTTTCCCATAAGAAGAAAATGGATAACTATTAATCTGTACCCATTAAAAAAATTTTAAAAAATTAAAGTTGAGTTGAGTTGAGTCAAGAATTGACATCACAGCACACGGGGCATCCCCATGCGTGCTCCGTCCTCATCTTCAGCAGCCAGCGCAAAGTTCCAGTACTGATGGTACCGGTTACAATCTGGTTATATGTCTGTCTTGCCTTTCCTCTGAGTGTAGTGAGCTGGCCAGACCCTCTGGTTACACCCAGGTGCCTCATTCTCTCCAGGCCATAATAATCTTTTTTCTCTACTGATTACATTGCTTGTTCCCAAAGGGCCTTGACCACATCTGCCTCGTCATGTATCAATTCACCGCCCAATGGTGCAGATCCAGCCAATCTGTCTGCCTGTTTATTACAAAATTAGACAAAATTATCTAAAATAATTTAAACACTGCTTAATACTAAAATACATAAGTACAAAAGCAATTAGATGAAATAAAGGAAACTTTAACCTTATTTCATGTACTAGAAGCAAAGCAGTCAGGGAGTAACTTGTAATGGAGGAAAGAGAAGAGATAACTATAAAGGATAATATGGAAATCTACTCCTTGAAATCTCCTCGACTCCGAACCTACAAGAGTTCTAACAATGTGCCATGGCGAGTGAGAGCCAAAACCCAACCTTAAGCTGCTTTAGTAACAAGAAAAAAAAAAAAAGGAGAAAAAGTTTGTTTAGGCGGTGGTAAGATCAAAAGTATCTCACCCTGACAGGAAATCATTTGTGTAAAGTCTAGATCAGCTAAGCAACAAATACTAAACTATGCACACTAACTATAAGTCCTAATCTGAACAGAAAACAACTGGAACTATGATTACTACATTGAACATCTGTTTATTTCACTTAACATAAAATCAGCGCGGTCCACAAATAACATTAACAACAACCAACGTGCTCGACCAGAATCTCCAGCTAACCAGGAAATATGATAGTGACACTATACGCTCAGTGAGATTACCTCAACAATGGCAAAAACTGGAACATTTTTAACATGTGTGTTAAGCTTTAATATGCCACCAGACCAACAAATCACTAATAGCAACCTGCCATCAAAATATCTCCTAGCGATGATGCACAAATGGAAATCAAATCTAACACCACCTAAACAAATGAAATGTACCATTATCGCGAACACGAGCCAGTCTGACAACCGGCCTTTCCCTGCAGTCGCCCATACCCATATGGCTAGCCCAATGTGCAAAGCCGCAACAGCTGGATAGGTCTCCACAGGGTGCGTCCGGAAGTCAAATAGAAAGCTAAAAGACTACAAAAGGTCTTTTATAAACTGATGGTTGGCCAGGTTTCTTCGCTTTACCGTCTCAAGCTAATAGCTGTTCCTGTGGTCTCTTTGTCATTTTTAAACCAGATGAAATCAAAATCGTTGAGCTGCTGAACTGTAGTCTTTGTCGTTTTCCAGCCTATCACATTTACTTTGCTTGGAATAGTTGAGTGCTTACTAGAATGTTGCTGAAAAGGGAGGAGGAGGAGATGTCGTTTGGAAGGAGACCCATTTCCAACAGAACTTTAAGAATCTGAAATTCTGTTGTGAGAATCTCTTTTTTCTTTCTCTGGTTGAGGTTCATGAGTCCTACATGCAAGTCATATTCCCAACAAAGATCGTATAGCAAGCACACTTTTGCATCTAAACAGAATGTATACCAAGTTGAAGTTATTAGACAGCGGACGTATACTGAGGTACCTTCTGCTTCTTCTGCCTTTCTAGCCCCCAATGGAGCATAGGCCCTCAACTCACGCCAAGTCGTTCTATCCTTTGCTATAAAATGCAGCTCTCCCCATGTCCTCCCCATCTTTCTTTCTCCAGCTCCCTTCTCCATGTATTTTTGGCCTTCCTTTATTCTTGTATCCCTGTGGGCTCCAATGCAAAGACATTCTAGTTATATTGTTCGCCGTTTTTCTCAATGTGTGTCCTATCCAATGACAGCGTCTTTTCTTCACCTCTTGGTCCACTGGAGCTTGCTTAGGTACCACTGTATGTATAATTGTCAGCGGGATGTTTGAGTTGTGCCTATCAAGCATGAAGTGTGGATCTGTGGTTTAGAGGTTAATGAATGTGTTTAACAATTTAATGATCCTCGTGTACTAGGTTTTTTTATTTTCATGGCAGAAAGTGTATTTTTAAAAAAAAAGCTGTTTTTATAGTTTTCAGACTGGGGTATGAGAGTTATATTGCGGAAGAGATGGGGGCCTCACTACACAATGTTCCCAGAGACAACAGAGGGTACAATTCAAGCAACGGCAGAGACAGCAAAGAATTCACACCAAGTGTGAATCCGCGGGCACTAGTCAACAATGAGTTTCTTACTCTGCACATATCAGTCATTGAACTGTTTGTGTATAAACTCGAAATCAACTCAGTTCCCTGTTTCTGAATTGACCGATCAATGTATTTTTTTTTCAACTCTTTCTATCATAAGAACCTCTCTATGTCATCTTCTTCTTCTTTTTTTCTGTGTTTGCCCTTAACCATTCAGTACCAAACAATGTACTATATGCTTATTGGTTTCTACTTACAGTATATAGAAGTTGCCGCAGTGAAGCAGCGAGATGCTCACCTGTGGATTTAAAGGTCGTGGATTCAGGTCCTGTTGGAAACCAGACTTTTTTCAAAAATGACCTTGGCTCCCATGGCAACCCAGCTTCAAATGTGTATCAGGTAAGTCCTGAGAAGTACAAGGCCAGATCACATACCGAGTACCGATTGGCCTATAAAATACAGGTCCAGCCCTATTTGCGCAGTACATCTGAATACATGGAGAAGGGTCCTTTATTTTTATTTACAGTATATACTTTTTTTTTCCTGAGTGCGGCATCTTTGACATGGAAAACTGCACTGAAGATTGCACAAGACAGATAAGCATGGAAAGTCCTCTCTGAAGCCTCATGTGCCACTAGGCATAACGAGAACTGATGAACTGATGACGATATACTTTTTTTAACATACAGTGTCCCATATTGTAGACATAACCCGTACTGTGCTAATTATACGATAATTTCTTCTATCACACAGTATTTTTGTTTTCGCTCAGTAAAACAAAAGTTTTTATTATCTCAAGTAACAAACTCTTAGGATTTAAAAAAAAAGTCCTTTTCCCACGCCTTTAGGCCTATAGGGCATATAGGGCTAGACCTATATTTTTATAGACCAATCGGCACAAGATGGGTGATGTTGTCAGTATCACGCCGGCCTCCTTTACTTCCGGGGACTGCAACAGGTACGCACTCAAGGCTGGGTCGACCTGGGAGCCAAGGTAATTTTTTTTAAAGTCTGGCTCCGCCAGAGAGCGAACTCACAACCTTCCGATCTGCATGGGAGCATCTAGCCGCTACGCCACACGGACTCCCCTTAGGAAATAATAAGATCATATAAAACATGACTGGGGCAGCAAGAGTTGAAATGACAGTTATGGTTTCTTCTTCTGCCTTACTATTCCCCAATGAAGCATAGGCCATTAAAAAAAAGCACGCCAAGTCATTCTATCCTTTGCTATCACACGTAGTTCTCCCATGTCCTCCTAATCTTTTTTAGCATCCCTCTTCAAATGCTTTTTGGCCTTCCTTTATTTCAATGCCCTTGTGGGTTCTAGTGCAAAGACATTCTACTTATACTGTTATCAGGTTTTCTCAGTGTGTGTCCTATCCAACAGCAGCGTCTTTTCCTCACCTCTTGGTCCACTGGAACTTGTTTAGTTTTCTCCCAAAACTCTGCATTAGTGATTCTATTGTACCATTTAATTCCCTCTATTCTGTGCAGGCACCAGTTAATGAATGTTTGTAGTTTATTATTAAGGGGTCACTACATGGAATTTTTTGTTAATGTGTGACAAAAATATCACTTTTTCAATTAGTTCGTTTTTGTAAAGTTCGACATTCGTAGAATAGATTACATACAAGATTTGTGTCATTTGTGAACAATATAGCGTTGAAAAGTTGATGCTAAAGACACCACCCCATGTATTTTTTTGGGATAAAATAAATTTTGTACCACAAAATAGCAATGTTTGACACATAGCAACAGCTGTTTCCAAATATTATTATAGGGCATGTTATATATCATTTTTACCGCCGTCCAAATACCTTTTCATTTCTCTATATACGGAAGCACCTGCGAGCTTTGCCGACAATATACGAAACTAATAGAATCATAGCCATACCAACATTTCATTGGCTCTATTATTTGGCAGCATTTGATTGGTACCTATTAGACATTTCCTTGACGACGAATATCCTACGCATGCGAAGAGCGTGGGTTTCCCCAATGTTGTTTGTTGTTGTGCTGATTCATTTCCATCGCATTTTGAAGTTCTGACGGCTGGTGTTTTAATTAAGATTATTATATACGCTTTCATTATGACAAGAAAAGGATTTATGTTTGGACACAAAAAGAGATATAAAAAGCCTAGAGGAATTCATGCAAGGAAACTTAGGGAATCTTTGAATCTGAGGTAATTTTTCTACTTCTAAAATTAAATTTATGATGTCGTTTTCACGTTTCGCTTTTATTTCGTCTCGATCACCATTAAATTAATGCCATGCTGGTAATGTGATCGATGCTAATTTAATGCTTCTTTTATTTTTGTGCTCCAGCTCTACTTTGGATGCTGACACCAATGAGCCTACGGGTACTGAAGGTGTTGCTGAAACTGCAAACTCAGAAAGTTGTTGTAGAGCACAGCAGAAGTTTGAAGTATACAACAACAAGAATCTGACTGGGGAAACAACCAACTATGACCTTTCATCCTACACAATTATTAATCAACGTTTCTTCAGTTCCCTTGTCTCTGCAGTGGGCTGCAGAAATTGTAGATGTAATAATTTACAACTGGTTACGAAAAAGACAAATGTTCTGCTCCATGTTTCAGCTCCATACAAAAGTACTGATTTGACATTAGAACTAAAAATTTCAAGTTTAGAATTAGTTTTAATTTCTTTTTGACCTCCACAAATTCCCCAGTGCTATAAAAGCTCCTCTTACCTGTTGTAATCATATATATATATATATATATATATATATATATATATATATATATATATATATATATATATATATCCCTGTTAGTTTCCCCATCTTTATCTACATGACTGCCCAAATAGGTGTTAGGGTCTACAGTGTTATATCTGCATCTGTCAACCCAGAACAGCTTATTTTAGATTTACGGCTGCATAGCTAGTGCTGTCGCCATCACAGCTTCACAGAGGATTCTGTAAAGTCACAGTGCGTCTGCTCGAGAGGCAAGGAATCAACAGTCTTCATTCAAGTCTGTCAGATCTGTAAAATGGATGTGCATACAAGATTCATGTTCTGGAGCAAGCACAGTGGCGGATGAACAACCAGAACCTTCCACCTGAGTCTACAGCCCATAAACATGAAGAAGAAGTCAAGGTATTTTGTGTGATATTTTGTTCTATAGTAAAGAAAAGTAAAGTAAAGGACACTTTTCCATGCCTTTCAGCCGTATTGGGTATATAGGGCAAGACCTATATTTTATAGACCAAACGGCACTTGGTGTGTGATGTGGTCAGCATCACGCCGGCCACCTTTACTGTACCTGGTACCCACTCAAGGCTTGGTCGAAATGGGAGCCAAGGTCCTTTTTTTTAAATCTCTTGTCAGGAACCGAACCCATGACCTTCCGATCCGCAGCTGATCATATAGCCGCTTGACCACGGCGGCTCTCAATACAAGTTCTATGATTATTTATGATTATGTAGGGAAAACAATGGCAGTGTGTAGACTGCCTTGAAGGAATGCAGTATCTTAACATAGATTTTATTATGGAAGCTCAGAGACAGCCTCACTATGAATACTGGAGAATTTTGACATTTCCAGTATGGGTTTCAAAACCCATTTTAGCGGGGGAAGGGGAGGGCGGGTGAGGGTTATGGGGGAATGAATAGACTCACTGTCACCATAACAAAACTGTTATACAAGATATAAAAGGAGACTACTGTGAGCTCTGTTGAAATCAGATGTTTTGGTCTGAAAGACACAGATTACACAGACACAACATGCCAAGCATTGTTTTAAGGATAAACAAAGAAGAAAAGAATGACAATGTAGAAGAACTATGACTTTTTCTCTGTCAGAATGTAATGAATACACAGCCATAATGCCTTTACACCTTATGATCAGATGTGTTTTAAAACACTTTTGACTGACAAAAAAACTTTTGTATAAAAGAAAAGCAATTTAATTTGAAATAAATTTTGTGGAAATGCTACATGTATCAATTTTCTGTCTGTCTGTCTGTCTGTCTGTCTGTCTGTCTGTCTGTCTGTCTGTCTGTCTGTCTGTCTGTCTGTCTGTCTGTCTGTCTGTCTGTCTGTCTGTCTGTCTGTCTGTCTGTCTGTCTGTCTGTCTGTCTGTCTGTCTGTCTGTCTGTCTGTCTGTCTGTCTGTCTGTCTGTCTGTCTGTCTGTCTGTCTGTCTGTCTGTCTGTCTCTCTCTGCATGCGTGCATGAATGCGTGTGTGTGTGGTTTTTTATGGCGACAAAAGCTGAAGGCAGGCGAGCAAAAGGTAGACAATGTTACAAGTGCAATGATAACATCAAGAGATGGATGAAAAGTAAACAGATTCTGCAGAGTGTACTTCCGACGGTGGGTACTATCGATGGTCTTGGTACAAGCATGGTGGTAGACAGAGAATGTTGGGTCAAGTCGGATAACTTGGAATCGCAGACGTGACCGATGCTCTTCACTGTTTTCTCTAGAACCTTGGGAATATTTGTCCATGCCACAGTGAAACTGATTGCCGACACCTTGCCCTTCAGGACTGACAGACTCCTGGATTTCTAAGGCTTGAACTGCATGCCGCACCACTTGACAACGCGATCCAAACTCTCGAGAATAGCACGGGCATTATCTTCGCTGTCCTTGACGATAATCGTATCATCCATGAAGCTCGCAGTGGCGGCATCCAGCGATCCCCAATCTGAAGGCCCTGGCCGACGTCGGCAGCCCCATCTAACATCACCTGCATGGCCATTACGAACAGTATCGGCGAAATTGTACACCTCATCGGTATCCCAACCTGGAGTCTAGTCCTTCTCTTCGTAAACGTCGCGGTAGTGAAACGTTTGGCGAACTTAAAGAAGTATTGCTCGATCATTTCGGTGAGGAGAACAGAGTGGAACTCCATCTATGCACATCCCACACAGAAATAGACAATAAATGAATAAAGAAAGAAGGAAAAAAAGAAAGAAAGAAAGAAAGAAAGAAGGACAGACAGACAGACAGACAGACAGACAGACAGACAGACAGACAGACAGACAGACAGACAGACAGACAGACAGACAGACAGACAGACAGACAGACAGACAGACAGATCAAGAAGTAAAGAGGAAGCATGGTCGAAAGGAAGGAAGGTCGAAAGGAAGGAAGGAAGTAGTCTGTTCGTTTTATTTCATAGTCATTACAGTAGTGATATTTATATACACAACTGATCAAGAAATTTATATGCCACTGTTTCCTTGGGTAGGTAGGTAAGTTGTACTCCACTAGGACATCACACAAGCGACAGACACCCGGTGACACAAAGTACCACCATGCGGATGAGGATCACCCGTGGAGAGGTAACAGAAAACCCTTTCAGCCGTTAGGCCATATCTATGGCTAGGCCATATCTTTGCCCCGGTTACATTTAGGGCCCCCGGCAGAAGCCAGGGTGGGGCTTCAAACAAAAAGTTGCATCCCACATGGGGACGACTTTACGTACTAATGCATTCAGTTTCCATTTAGTAGTAGTACATTTTACCATGACATCATACAAGCGATAAACACCGGATGACACAACGTGCCACCTTGCGGATGAGGATCAACCGTGGGGAGGTCCCGGAAATCATGTTCAGCCATTTGACCATATTTATGGCCGGGCTATATTGCGGTCCCTGGCAAGAGCCAGGGTGGGGCTTCAAATTAACGACAAATTGCACCCCACAAGGGGATGACTAAGTATTATATCAGTTTCCACGTCAAATATCAGCAAAACAATTGTGTGTTTGTAGTACGTATTTTTAATTTTTATTTTCATTTTAAATATAGGTTAACATTTCCACATTTGTAAAAAAACAAAGTAACATAGTATCATAAAGGAAGTCCGTTTTATATTTTAAAACAGACGATTGGCGGTTATTTATTGAAACAGGTGTTTTGTGTTTTATAAAATAAAATAAAAAAAGTGTAGATGGAGTTCTTGAAACGATGTGTCCTTGAAAATTTGGCGTGATATGGAAGTGAAACTATCTGAACACCAATTAAAATAATCATTGACAGTTTCATTCTGAGCTTTTTTGTCGCGTGCTTTGTCGTGCAAGCTTTAAAAAAAATTCTCTCTACTCGTTTGGAAGAATGTTTATTTTTCATTTTTTCACTTGACTTGCTTGGTATTAGAATCACAGACTTCATCCCGTATCACTTGACAACTAACAAGAAGCAATGACCTTGCCCTAAGGGACGTAACAATACTCAAAGGGGAAATAACCCGTGTAAAAATTGAGGAAATTGCGTGCCAAAATCATCCTTGAATACAATAACGGTTTGCAGGATACTTCGCTGGTCCGTCGCCTCGCATAAATACCACCTTTGTCCTGCGCCATTCTTTACGCGGTGGAAGGACTGGAAATATTATATTCATGATTGCACACATTATCTTGCTGTTTTCGTAGGAATAAAAGGCGATAGCACTTGTGCTTTCACTCACTGGATACATTATGATAACACTTGTATATAGTGTCGAGCTATGAATGGGCAGATGAAGAGGTGAGATATTTGAAAACCAGCTGCTGTCAACACAAGTAGCCAGTCTACTCACTAATGAGAAGTTTAAGTAGCGAACATTCATCTCCAAATATTATTCCAAAAAGTATCTTCTCTGCCTCCCTACACTCGCATTTCTCTCTTTCCATTGTCTGCGTGGAAAAGGCGGTACACGAATGGCTAGTTACACGTCTTGTTTGTTCTGATGGTCTCCAGGTAAATGTCGCGTCGACGTTGATTTTTATAATTGACATTGGACTACCCACTCTCCTTTTTTTCCTTGTCCTTCTTCTTCTTCTTCTTCTTCTTCTTCTTCTTCTTACTCCTCGTCCGCCTCCTTTTTTTTATTCTTTCTATTCTCTTGCTTCTCCTTCTTCTTTTTCTTTCTTTCTTTCTTTCTTTCTTTCTTTCTTTCTTTCTTTCTTTCTTTCTTTCTTTCTTTCTTTCTTTCTTTCTTTCTTTCTTTCTTTCTTTCTTTCTTTCTTTCTTTCTTTCTTTCTTTTCTTTCTTTCTTTTCTTTTTCTTTCTTTCTTTCTTTCTTTTTTTTTTCTTTCTTTCTTTCTTTCTTTCTTTCTTTCTTTCTTTCTTTCTTTCTTTCTTTCTTTCTTTCTTTCTTTCTTTTTCTTTCTTTCTTCCTTCCTTTCTTTCTTTCTTTCTTTCTTTTCTTCTTTCTTTTTCTTTCTTTTCTTTCTTTCTTTCTTTCTTTCTTTCTTTCTTTCTTTCTTTCTTTCTTTCTTTCTTTCTTTCTTTCTTTCTTTCTTTCTTTCTTTCTTTCTTTCTTTCTTCTTCTTCTTCTTCTTCTTCTTCTTCTTCTTCGCCTCCTCCTCATTTTTCTAGTTTTCCTCATCCTCCTTCTTCTTCTTCCTCTTCGCCCTTAGAAGGTCGGCTAACATGCTGTATGCGGTTTACATCGAGGCTGCGATATCTGTCCCGTTTAGCCCCACACATCCAAGTTCAGAAAACTACTGAGTCGTCTTTAACGATATGCATGCCAGAAGCCTTTATTTGTTTAATTAACTGGGTTCTCTCTCTCTCTCTCTCTCTCTCTCTCTCTCTCTCTCTCTCTCTCTCTCTTTCTTTCTCTCTCTCTCTCTCTTTCTTTCTCTCTCTCTCTCTCTCTCTCTCTCTCTCTCTCTCTCTCTCTCTCTCTCTCTCTCTCTCTTTCTTTCTCGCTCTTTCCAAAAATGGAGCACTGAACCACACAAGGAAAGGACGACCAATCCTAAAACTGGTATTAGGAAATGTCCCAGGAAATACAGCAGTCCGCGTAATAATTGTAATTTGTTCTTACGCGACCAATCTGTCACTGCATACATGTACTACTGTTTTGGTTTTGGTCTATCGACAAAACTCTATTTGACCCACACACACAAAATGTTTGTCCTAAATTGATGGTCTCAGAAACTTGGCGCGGTCCTATACACGCGTGGATTCAGAATCTGATTAGCTTCAAAATATATGTTAAAATACCGTCAGTGGTCTCATAGTAAATTTAAGTAGCACAGGGGCACTTAGCAAAGAGCTTCTTTCATATCACCCTCTCCACCCTCGTGTGTGTTCTGGGGCCCCACTGTGTGTAGTTGGGAGTGGGAGGGGGTGGCGGGGTGATAAGGATAGACCCGCTGCCTCTCCGTGTCGTAAGAGTCGACTAATTAGGGGTTTCCTTCGATGTCGGAGACCATCTGCCCAAGAGGCAAGAAACCAACAGTCTGCTGCACACAATCAAGCCAGATCTGTAAAACTGGTGCACACGCACAACTCCCGTCCTTGAACTCAGCCAGAGTCTAGAAATGTACAAACAACCAAGATTATCGGCCGGGGATTACAACTGGTGGACGCAAACACGCGACATCATTGTCCTCCGCCTTAGAGACTGGTATTGGCGATCGTGCTATTCCGTATCTAGTATCTCGCGAGCTGCTACAACCCGCACCAACAGATACATGTGCCAGACCAAATCAAAATATTGTCTTCTTATTTGTTGTCTTCCTTTGTCTGGCTTTCCCTAAATCTTTCTCATCGTACAATCTTCCGCATTTGTTCTCTTTTCGTAAAATAATGAAACAATTATAACTGGCTCTTTCTGATGTTTGGTAGCAGAGTCTTTGTGTTGATTACAACAACAGTATAAGCGTCGTGCCGCTATGTCGCAGCAACAAAACTACTGAGCGTAACATTACCTTGTAAAAGCCACACACCACAACCTACCCATACTGGATGACATGGTGTTTCGTTAACGTTTTGTGGTATCCCAATGACAGACAAAGAATGAAATGGTTCGACCATCTAATGATAATTAACCTAGACCAAACTACACATCAGACCAAGAAAGAGAAGGATAGATGGTGTAGCTGAAACAGGTACCCCTCCCCCTCACCTTCTTTCCCCCCCAAAAAAAATCATCGCCCAAGCCTACAGAGAAGCGCAAGACAAATATAGAAAACCACGACACTGGGCTACAGCCTGGTATCAGTGAGATGACAAAACCACGACAATGGGCTACAACTTGGTATCAGTGAGATGACAAAACTACAACAATGGGCTACAACCTGGTATCAATGAGACAACAAAACCGTGACGACACTGGGCTACAGACTGGTATCAGTAAAACGACAAAACCATGACACTGGGCTACAGCTTGGTATCAATGAGACGACAAAATTACGACAATGGGCTACAGCCTGATATCAGTGAGACGACAAAACCACGATACTGGGCTACAGCCTGGTATCAGTGAGACGACAAAACCACGATACTGGGCTACAACATGGTATCAGTAACGACAAAACCATGACACTGGACTACAGCTTGGTATCAGTAAGACGAAAAAACTACGACAATGGGCTACAGCCTGGTATCAGTGAGACGACAAAACCACGACACTGGGCTACAGCCTGGTATCAGTGAGACGACAAAACCACGACACTGGGCTACAGCCTGGTATCAGTGAGATGACAAATCCACGACACTGGGCTACAACCTGGTATCAGTAAAGCGACAAAACCACGACACTGGGCTACAGCCTGGTATCAGGGAGATGACAAACCCACGATACTGGGCTACAGCATGGTATCAGTGAGATGACAAAACCACGACAATGGGCTACAGCCTGGTATCAATAAAACGACAAAACCACGATACTGGGCTACAGCCTGGTATCAGTGAGGCAACAAAACCACGACACTGGGCTACAGCCTGGTATCAGTAAAACGACAAAACCCTGACACTGGGCTACAGCTTGGTATCAGTGAGACGACAAAACTACGACACTGGGCTACAGCCTGGTATAAGTGAGACGACAAAACCATGACACTGTGATACAGCCTGGTATCAGTGAGATGACAAAACCACGACAATGGGCTACAGCCTGGTATCAGTGAGACGACAATACCACGACACTGGGCTACAACCTGGTATCAGTGAGACGACAAAACCACGACACTGGGCTACAGCCTGGTATCAGTGAGGCAACAAAACCACGACACTGGGCTACAGCCTGGTATCAGTAAAACGACAAAACTCTGACACTGGGCTACAGCTTGGTATCAGTGAGACGACAAAACTATGACACTGGGCTACAGCCTGGTATAAGTGAGACGACAAAACCATGACACTGTGATACAGCCTGGTATCAGTGAGATGACAAAACCACGACAATGGGCTACAGCCTGGTATCAGTGAGACGACAAAACTACGACACTGGGCTACAACCTGGTATCAGTGAGACGACAAAACCACGACACTGGGCTACAGCCTGGTATCAGTGAGATGACAAAACCACGACACTGGGCTACAGCCTGGTATCAGTAAAGCGACAAAACCACGACACTGGGCTACAGCCTGGTATCAGTGAGACGACAAACCCACGATACTGGGCTACAGCATGGTATCAGTGAGATGACAAAACCACGACAATGGGCTACAGCCTGGTATCAGTAAAACGACAAAACCACGATACTGGGATACAGCCTGGTATCAGTGAGGCAACAAAACCACGACACTGGGCTACAGCCTGGTATCAGTAAAACGACAAAACCCTGACACTGGGCTACAGCTTGGTATCAGTGAGACGACAAAACTACGACACTGGGCTACAGCCTGGTATCAGTGAGACGACAAAACCATGACACTGGGATACAGCCTGGTATCAGTGAGACGACAAAAGAAGAAGGAGAAAGTACGGCTATACGGCTGAAAATCACACAACAGACAGTTAATGCTGGGGATGGTTTCAAGGATGCCGAGACACAGATGGGCAGAGGAGCTCTCGCCTTAGTATCCCCTAATGGGCATAAGTCTCGTCTAACTGCCTAATAATAATAACAACAAAAATAGGCTGAATGGCAAATAATCTTTAACACCTGTTCTGATATGGGACAACATGTTTAGATACTTTAGCCCCACCCCCGACTGAACTTGAGGTTATTTCCTAACTGTCGGGAGCTCTATTATAACCTTACAGTTAATCAAGGTTTCTCGGATTCCTTTTCCCCGGGGTATTCTCATCCAAGTAATGACGCATTGCACCGTGCGTCACATGACGTTAATTCCGCGTGCAGTCCTAGTGGTGTTTTCACTCACTCAATGGCAATTAAGTATAAAAATATATTTTGTTTAAATGAAATTTTAAAATCAATAATGCCCCCCCAAAAAAAAAAAAAAAGTAACTATAATTAATGGGGGTGCTTAGCTCACGTTACAAATGTTCTAGCTGGGGCTAAGACTCACCGCTATCATTTTTTTATGGTGGGAAGGGGAGGGGGCGTTTTAAAGTGCCATCATTGTAAATGTTTGGGTGCCCCTAATTGGTTTGCGACGCCTTGTTTCTAACTTGATTATCAACTGCCAAAAGATAATAAACTACAAACATTCATTCAGCAGCGCCTGCGCAGGAAAAAGGGAATTAAATAATATGATAGAATCACTAGAGTTTTGGGAGAAAACCAATCAAGTTTCAATGGACATTGTGGTGAAGAAAAGACGCTGGAGTTGGACAGGACATACGTTGAGAAAACCTGAGAACAATATAACTAGAATATCTCCCCCCTCCCCCCCCCCCCCCCCCAACAGAGCACGTACACGCAGATAGAGGGGGCTAGAGAGTGATGTTAAAACGATAGGGAAGACATGGGGAGAGTTACATGCGATAACGAATGATAGAACGACCTGGCGTGAGTTGGTTGAGGACCTATGCTCCACTGGGGGCTGGAACAGCAGAAGAGGAAGAAGAAGAAGAAGAAGAAGAAGAAGAAGAAGAAGAAGAAGAAGAAGAAGAAGAAGAAGAAGAAGAAGAAGAAGAAAAATCGTCTTGTCAGTTTTGAGTGCTGCATTAATATCTCAAAGACCAGTATCATATTCGTGTCTGGATATTGCGATTACCATTCACGAATTAAGCTCTGACGTGTTCTCTGGTTATGCCAAGTCCGCTATCTTAAAGACAGTGATCAAGACCAGTGTTGCCACTTTGGATCTTTTATATCCAAATTTAGATCTTTTTCATTGCATTTAGATACTGTTTTTGACGTTTAGATCGTAAATATTTTTCTAGAAACTTTTCATATGGAGTTAGATATTTTATAGATTTTTTTTCTTTCATTGTCAATTTATTAATTACTGTGTAAAATAAATATCTGGCAGATCCGGTACTGATTAATAAAAACGCGCGTAAATCATACTAACTTTGTTTCAACCGTATCCTCACTGTGCTGACTTTGCGTTTCTTTTTCATGTGATTAAAAAAAAAATAATTGCCCAATTTCTTATGTGGCTTTCACTTTGAAAAAACCTTTCAACATGCCAAAAGTAAAGTATGAGCAAAAAATTTGGAAAGAGTGGTTGCATGATGACAAAATTAAAAACTGGGTATAAAACCAAAGCTTGTTGTAAGTACTGCAAGTGTGAAATTAAAGCGAAAATACAAACCTCAAAGAGTCATGCAGAGACTAAAAAAAGCATAAAACTGCAGTTTCATTTAAAGATATTACACCGCTGACATCTGTTTTCAGAACTATACTGATAAATGAATCATCAAAAGTTGAAGTATCAGTCGGAATGTTTTTAATTTGTCACTGCGCAATTTCAAACTGTGACCATTTGATCGATTTGTAAAAAATCTTGGATTAGTTTAATTTGAAAAGTGTGATGTAGAAGGTATAATTTAGGAACTGAAGGACCTTTTAATCAGCAAACAGTTAGGCTTGAAGAAATTGGCTGTAATTGGTACTGATAATGCCTCAGTGATGGTTGGTATAAACAATGGCGTTTATGCCAAGTTGAAGGAAGCTAACCCATTGTTAATACTAATGAAATGTATGCGTCATTCATTGCAGCTAAATATTTACCAAGGAATTTGGAATACCTTTTTGCTGAAACACTTTACTGGTTTTCCAAATCATTTGTCTCTTAAATGCTATCGTGCCATTACAATTCGGCCTAATGAGACTAGAGAAATAAGCCTACTGTTCCACTTATAAAGAAATTTGAACAGCTAAAGCATACCAGGGTCATTTTGGATCTTAAGCTTCAACTTCATTATCCAAGCTAAGTTTATCCTGTTGATCTTGTGAGGTAGACATCAGTGAAGGTGAGGACATGATTATGTAGGGTAAGTCATAACAAAAGCAATGTAATTTTTGACTTTTTCAATTTTGATATTTTTTCTAGATCTTTTCCACGCAGATTTAGATCTTTTTAGATATTTTTTGACACCGTTTTAGATATTTTTTGTCAAAGAAAAGTGGCAACTCTGATCAAGACTCTTCTTCGTTGTTTTAACGAGAATGCTGTAAATTTGAAAGCAATACATTTTGATTCCCCTCTGCGGTTGTGTCTCAGATAACGTCACACAAAGACCCTCCTCGGTGCTTTGGTGCTTTGCCATTTCGTGACCTGAACTGTTTAGGCTTCTTCCAATCTCTAGTGTGATTTGTCTTTCGCCGTTTCCATTTGTCTTCGGTAATTTCTAGAACAGTTCACGGCAGACCTCAGTTTCTCTACCATCTGTCCCGTTTGCGCATCTCTATTTTTTAGCATGTTGGTATATTCACAGCATTCTCTTCTTCTTCTTCTTTCGTCATCTCACTGATACCAGAACCGTGTTGTGGTTTTCTGTGTTTGTCTTGCTCTTCTCATGTGGTTTATGGTGATAGATCTTGTTCACCTTTATGCAGATTTTAGCTACACCGTTTATCCACCTCTCGTATACGCAGTCGTGGGTACAAAATGTCTGAAATTATGGTTCCAGCTAGATTCAGAAGTGACGAAGCCACTTGAGGTGGTACATCTAGTCTGGTAGTCTGGTCTGGTAGTCTTAGTTTCAGCTTCATAGCAACGGGTCGCCCCATCTTTGCTCCGCTCCTGTGCCAACGAAAAACACTCAGAATGTCTATCACAGTCCCTCGTGGAAAGATTGACAGACTGCTGTCTCAGCATATCTAGCATACACTCGCATTAAAGCATACGGTAGCCATCCGAAGTGCTAACACAAACAGTCCAACATTAGAAATGCAGTTCATCATTGATGATAGCAGAACTTGTTGCCAACAGTTCAGCAGTTGTCCACGCGATCAAGTTTAACCAGATACGGGCACCGCCAACATTGCGCGACAGGCATCGCGCCATTTTCTGAATCTACAATTCTGCACACCACCACGTTGGTCACAGTCGAAAATACATTCCAAAAATACTTCGGCCACCGTCCGGCAGAAGCAAAAAATTTGCCTCTGCTTCGAACAGCGCCGCTGTCTAGCGTCCATTTTAACCGGAAGTGGTACATATGCGACTGGACCCCTATATAAAGAACATCAGATAATTTCCTCTAGCCGTAGGATTATTTATCCGTCAATGAATAGACGTTTATCCCCTGTGTGGGTTCTGGGGCCCTGTTAAAGTGAAAACAAGATAAGACCCACTGTTTACCCAAAAGCATGTCGTAAGAGTCGACTAATTGGGAGCTTCCTTCAAAGTCAGAGTGCATCTGCCTAAGAGGCATGGAACCAACAGTCTGCATACAAATTAGTCAGATCTGTCGAAAGGTTTTTCACGCAACACTCAAGTTGTGGAACAGGACTGCAGTCCAGAAGTGGACGAACAACCAGAATTTTCCGCCAGAGTTTACAGTTGGTGAACGCGAAGAAGAAAAAGAAGAATAGACGCATCGGTCTATCCGAACTCTCTGTTTTATGATTAAAAAAATCATGTGATAAATTACAATGGTAGTCACGTGGCTGATCTTGAATTTCCTCTAATGTACTCTTGCGTCCCAATATCAGAAGCAATTTGTTGTTTTAAAGCCCCACCATGGTTTTAACGGGGGCCCTAATATAACCGAACCTAGGGGTTAAACAGGGTTTCTAGGACCTGTCCTCGGGGATCCTCACCCAAATGGTGGCACTTTGTGTCAACGGGTGTTTATCGCTCGGTGTGATATCCTGGGGGGGGGGGGGGGTTGAACGTCATCATCATCATCGAATGTCTGGTGGAGAGTTATGCAGCCTAACTTGGCAGTGACAATGTGATTTTTGTATTTCAGCGAAAGAGATTTACTGTTATACTTAATTTTATCAAAGCAATGTTTCCCCGTTGTAAATTTAAACAAAGAAGACACAAATTTATTGCACAAATTATTGCCTGACATATTTTGCTGTATCTCCTCAGGTGCATAATACAGTAACAATTACATAAATGAAGCAAATAAGTAAATCCTTTATAAATGAAGTACAATTTCAACAACGATCAAACATGACTGCCTGTTTTTTTTTTTTTTTTCGGGCGCAGGTGACGAATCCCGGAAGCTTTGAGACATCTTAGCGTTCTGCCATTGGTTGACGTATGAAGGATTCTTTAAGAAAATGTGAGCGCCTATAACAACCCAGAACATCTGCAACTGGCCCTAACCCCAAACAGGTCCGTCTGTATATAGGTCTTTCTGACTAAATCACGGTACATTTTGGCGGAGTCCTTTCGAAAATTGGTGACTGGAAGCGTTTCCGTGTTGCATTGTGTGACATTTTAATATGCTTACAAAGTCCTGTGTTCTAAACGTATTCGTATTACAAATCGACAAGCGGATATTGTGAAGTGGATATTCACAATTTTCAAACTTTGCTGTTAGATTACAGCAATTCTGATTTTAATTCACGGAAGACAGTCCTGTTGTGATGTGTGTGTCACTGTTTCTAGTCAGTAGTTTGGATTTTTGGGAACTTGCTGTTTATTATTTTTTTTTTCTACTTTGAATGTAGAAATCTTACTTTTAAAGATAATTTGTAAATTGTCTTCTGGCTGTGAACACTGGCTGTAAACTCTGTCAGAAACTTCTGATTGTTTATCTACTTCTTATGCATATTTGCAGTTGTACGTCTGTGTTAATTTTTGTAAATTGCCTTCTGCTTCGCAACCACTGGCTGTAAACTCTGGCAGAAACTTCTGTTTGTTCATCTACTTCTTATGCATATTTGCAGTTGTACGGTCTGTGTTAATTTTTGTAAATTGTACTCTGCTTCGCGAACACTGGCTTTAAACTCTGGCAGAAACTCTGATGCAACAATACCCTTTCAGAATCTAAGAGTTAGCACTGATATTTCTTTACTTTTGCTGGAATAACTTTCAGTTTATATCCAAACGTTATTGATGTTTAAGTTCATGTTGACTGTAGCAAAAACATTTTTGTTTGTCTGGAAGAGACTTTATTGTTATATTTAAATAGCACACTTATTTACCTTAAAAATGACGTATAGTTCTAAAAAATATGTCGAAAATTAATGAAACTGTAGTTTAATTTGTGTATACATCTCGATAAAAACTGCGGACGCAGAGGGACTCCATTCTTGCACAAGAACGGGATATCCCCGTTCACTTGTTTGGCCTATAAATAGAGAAGGCCGTGCCCCATACCCCGCTTCGCGACACACTGAGCCTAGGTCCGACGAGACAGTGCACTTTACGTGCCGTGGTTGTAGACTTCTTAACATTTTCGGTGGCCCGCACGACGCTGTGTCGCTGCAGACACTCAAAACTACCCTATGCAAAAAACTCATTTCCTACCGAAAATTTCAGACGGCTGTCAAAAATACACCAACAAAAACTAGTACTGCTGACGTGCGAGTACGCAATGTCGGCGGCCGCTACTCCCAGAATAAGAATTAACCCGAATAGCAACGCTGTGTAAATACCAAAGTACAGCGGCACGCCCCTATAACCTTGACCAAGGTCGACCAGCCCATCCAAGTTTGAATGAAAAATTGCGTAGTGTGTAAATGGGCAGAGCTGACCCCGATAGGCCTGAAAACGTAAGTTGTCCCAAATCCTGCTCTGCACAGTCTGTGGCGACAACATTGGGAGCTACCGTGATGTAGCGTCTAGACGCTCGCCAGCTACGGATCCGAAGGTCGTGGATTCAGGTCCTGACGGAGGCGGGCTTTTGTTTTCTTTTCTTTAGAACTGACCTCGGCTCCCAGGTCGACCCTTTAATGGGTATCGGATAGTCCTGGGAAGTAAAGGCGATCGGCGTGATGTTACCCACCTCACCCAACGAGTGTCGATTGGTCTATAGAATATAAGTTTAGCCCTATATGCCCAATACGCCTGACGCGTAGAAAATGGACCTTTACTTGTTTAATTTTACACTAGACATGGGGCTCTAGTCCCTTAAGCTCAGTAACGCATGTCCTGATTCATACGCCCTCAGTTTTGGTAACAATGGGCAGTAAAAGTACAAAGTAAAGTATAGATACTTTTTAACGCCTTAGGCGTGTCGGGCATACGGGAAGAGCGTCCCATATTTTTACAGAAAAATCGGCACTGGGTGGGTAATGTGGTCAGCATTACGCCGGCCGTTTTTACTTCCTCAGGACAGCCATAGTGGTACCCGTTTCAGGCTGGATTGAACTGCGACGCCCAGTAAGTAAGTAAAGTAAAGATGCCTTTTCACGCCTTAGGCGCATTGGGCATATGGGAAGAGCGTCCCATATTGTTACAGGAAAATCAGCACTGGGTGGGTAATGTGGTCAGCATTGCGCCAGCCGTCTTTACTTCCCCAGGACAGCAATCCTGGTACCCATTTTTAGGCTGCGTCGACCTAACGCCCCATACCATGATAAAAATCCACGCAGCCAGCACTGGGTTTCGATCGCAGTACGCTGGAATTACGAGTCGTACTGGCAACGCCTAAGCCACAGACGCCGCTTACCACGGGCAGTAAATCAAGTCAAAATGTTGAAAGCAAGCTTCTCCCATATTGCAATTTACGGTTGTCTGTTGTTGACTATCTCACAGTCCTTAGCGAAGAAAATATGGACTCCAGAGCTGAAATACTAAAGTAGGCTTATCAGAATTCCATGGACAAAGAATAAAACAAATACTTACATTCTAAAAGATCTTAACATCAAGGAAGATGCTAGTAACATCATCTTGCCTCGAAAACTGAAATATTTTTCCCCATATGCAGCGCCATGACGGACTAGGGAAAATAATAGCAGAAGTCATAGTACCAGGAAAGAGGGGCAGGGGGCGATCAGTACGGAGATGTGTACATGATAGAAATGACACCTTCGGTAGGAAAGTGCACAAGATAGAAGAGCCGAGGAAAGGTCGAGTTTCTTTCAAAGAGATTGTGATAAGAGCGACGTTCTGCAAACGACCTGTTTTATGGCAGACGAGGGGTAAAAACAGTTTCAGACAGTAGGTAACATAAGGCCAGAATTAGATGGGAAGTAAAAAGAAAAGCGTACCCTATAAAGAGCCACCACTAATCTGATGCATTTTCTGGCACTAAGACAGCTAAAAGTTACATTGACCATAGACAATGTCACACTCAAAACCAACATTATCCAAGTGTCTGTGAAATTAAAACACCCGTGGATTTGATTTACATTTGAGGTTGTGCCTCCAGCTTAAAGCTGTCAGTTAAATGCGGGTATTCCCAGACACCAGCTTTGATAGTGAAATTCACGGCATGCCTCGTGTGGAAGTCCTGAAGATTGGGGTCAGACAAGGAAAGCCCCTTTATTTGTTTAGCTCCGGAGCTCAAATTTAGGGACGTGAGTCGTCAAGAGTTGAAATCTTTATGGAGATGTTATTATTTTATCTAATCTGCGAACTCATGATTTCATCATCTAAACTGTTTGTGCAATATGAGACGCGGATGCTGACACAAATTTCCCTTTCTCTTTAAAACTTGCTGGTGGAAGCCGACGTGTCACACACACGATTTTCCGTGGGTGGAATTTATGGAGTGTGATCAAATTCCATTTTGTGAGATTTATGGTGAGTGTGTGTGTGCGTGTGTGTGTGTATACATGTATGCATCTATCCATCAATCCATCCAACCATCCGTTCGTCCATCTGTCTATCCATCCATCTATCCATCCATTCAACCAACCAACCATCCATCTTCTTCTTCTTCTTCTTATTCTGCGTTCGGCATCAGTCATGCTAAACATTGAGTCCCGTCTGGGTCACAAATAGGATTGTGCGTTAAAGGTCGCCACCGGTTCCCCCATAGCTTCTCTTGCAATGTGGCTCCCTTAGGCCAGATCCACAGTCTTTGCTGGGAGAGGTTAGGGTAGTACTGTAGTGTGTGTTCAGGGGTCTGTTTTTCTGCTCCACAATCGCAGGCAGCAGATTCTTTTATGCCTATCCTGTACAAGTGTGCTCGAAGACCGCAGTGTCCAGTCCGAAGTCTAAAAGTTGATGTTTGTTCCTTCCTGTTGAGTTTGTTTATGCTGTCAATCTCTGGTCTGTAATCTCCATACTGATTTCTCCACTCCCGCTTGAAAGACTGCTTTAGCGCTGTTTTGGTTTCCTTGTAGCTGTGTGGTGGATGAGGTTGTGGAAGGTTACCCCCAGCTTTTGCCAACTCATTTGCTCTCTCATTTCCTTGAATACCACAGTGGGCTAGTATCCACTGCAAGACCAGTTCTGCTTCCTTGGAGAGTAAGCCAATGTTGGTCCTTAGATCAGCAATTAGTTTGTCTTGTTTTTTGCTGGATAGTGCTTGGAGAACAGACAATGTGTCGGTAAGTATAACAATTTGGTGCCCTCTGTGATCTTGAGTGATGAGATATTGTACTGCAGAGAGGAGGGCAGTTGCCTCAGCTCTGAAGTTAGTGCAGATGTCACCTGCTGGCAGAGAGAGAGTTTCTGCTCTACTGCTAAGGGGTTTAATGTAAATTCCACAACACCCCCTTTCTGACTGCATCTGTAGCAGAGCCGTCGGTGAAAACCAGAGTCCAAGTGGTGTTTGGATACTTCTCATCAAGCGTAGCAAGAGCCAAGGTTCTCTGTTGTGTCTCCGTCTGGGCATCTTTTGAAGTGATTCCTGGTACCTTTAGGACTACATTTGATTTCTCTGGCTTGATTGTCCATGGTTCTGGCCTAAGTTTTTCGCACAGTGCAACATCTCTTTCAAGCAGATCTTGGTGCTCTCTGTACAGTTCTTTAGCAAGGTGGTTGGGGCTCTGACGCTTCAGTCTGTTTTGTGTTCTCTCTTGAAATTTAAAATGCAGTGGGTGACTTTGAAGTCTTTTGTAATTTCTCATACTGTAAAAGAGTTTTGTATAGTCTTCTGAGTTCGAGTGGTTCAGTATCTGCTATCCTCTCTATCTCTCTGATGAGGGTGGTTTTCATCCTTAGTCCCATATTCTGAACCTTGTCCAGTTTTCCCATTGTTGTCTTGGCTGCTGCAGCCCATGCAGTGGAGGCATATTCCATGACTGGCCTGACTGCTCCAGTATATACTTGTTTCAGGATTCTGGACTTAGCTCCCCATGTGGTACCCGCTAATTTTTTCATCACTGCAAGCTTCTTGAATGCTTTCCCCTGTACTGCTTCTACATGTGACTTCCAGGTTAGTCGCGAATCAAGTGTAATGCTAAGAAAGGTAGGCGTGTCAGTCTGTGGAATGAGCTGGTTTTGTTATCAAAATTTCAATTTCTTTTTTTTTCTTTTTTTGGGGGAGAGAGAGAAAAGTAATGCTGTGCTTTTTGAATTATTTAGCTTTAGACCCCACTTTTCGGTCCAGGCTTCTACATTTTCCACAGTTTTCTGTAACAGATATGAGGCTGTGGTAGTGTGTTCGGACGCTGTCCAAACTGCAAGTTGTCGGCATGTAGGGTATTAGAAACGTGCTGGTGGCAGGTTGCTGTGATATTATTTATGTAAACCAGGAACAGAGTTGGTGCTCTCGCACTACCATGGGGAACTCCTTCTCTTAGTTTTGCCAGTTTGCCGATGTGTCCATCAATTCTGAATCTGGCTCTGCCTTGGAAAAGAAAGTCTTTGATCCACTTATACATGTTGTGCACAACTCCTGCCTGTAGCAGTTTTAGTTGTAGGCCTTCTTTCCAAACTGTATCGAAAGCACGAGAGAGGTCAAAGAAGACAGCAAGAACTTTCTTTATTTCCTTGAAGGCATTCTCAATTTCCTGTGCCAGATATGTCAACTGGTCCTCTGTGTTTCTATTCTGTCTGTATCCTGTCTGTGTGGTGGTTATTACCGAGTTTGTCTCCAAGAACCATATTAGTCTTTTATTTACTAATTTCTCAAACGATTTTCCTACACAACTAAGAAGGCTGATGGGTCTGTAGCTTTTTGGATCTCTTCTGTCTCCACCCTTTTTAAGGATAGGCTGGATGAGGGCTTCCTTCCAGGCTGACGGTACTACACCTTTTTGCCAGCTCTGGTTGTAAATGCAGAGGAGAAACTTTTTGGTAGCAGGTCCAAGATGAGAGAGAAATTCGTTTGTAATGCCGTCAGCCCCTGGGGATTTCTTCATTTTCAACTCTCCAATTACAAATTCCAGCTCTTGCATAGTAAACTTTTCTGACATGCAGGCCTCCTTTGTTTTTTTGCTAGAGTCTACTAGAAGAGTCTTGGTCTGGTTTCGTACTTCTTTTATTCTTTGCATGGGAATATGAACCTCAGTTTCCTTCTGGTGTGTTTCAGCTAGCACATCTGCTGCTGCCTTGCCAGTAACAGCTCCATCGTCTGCTTGAAGTACAACTCTGGCTTTTTCTGTCTTGTCTCCATTCAAGCTTTTTGTGAGATTCCACAGATGTGAATTGTCCTTCTCGAGGTTAAATGACGCTGTCTTTTTGTGCCAGCTTTCCCTCATCTAATTATTTCTCTCTTTGATGAAGGCTGCTTTTGCTCTGTTATGAAGTATTACATTTTTATCTGTTGGATCCTTCTCCATATTTTACCTCCTGGTACTAAAACCATCCATCAATCCAATCAACCATTCATCCATACATCCAACTAACCATCCATCCATATATCCATCCGTCTATCCCCTCATCTAGCCATCCATCCATCCAACCAACCATCCATCCATCCATCCAAACAACCATCCATCCAAACAACCATCCATCCATCTATCAATCCATCTATTCATCCATCCATTTATTCATCCATCCAACCATCCACCCATCCCTCCATCCAACCATCCATTCTCGCTTCTATCAAAGAAATTATATTATGTAGCCTCTTTAAGGTTTTATTAAAAGGAAATTGCATCTATGAGCAAAAAATAGGGATCTGTTGAGGCCACTAAAGATTGTATAGCCCTACGTTGCAGTTTAGTTAGTTTATGCATAAATCCAGCACTACATCCACATCTGTCTATCTGTGCACTTATACGTCTGATTCATTCACCTACCTACCTACCTTTCTGCCTACCTAGCTACCTACCTATCTCTGTGCAAATCTGTCATTATTTATGTCTGTCTTGAGGTCTGTATCAGTCCCACTCTATTCGCCTTCTAACAGTCAGTTAGTCTGTCTGTCTGCTAAACCCCACACAAATCAATTGAATTATCTGTCTACATCTCACTCTACCTCTCTATTACTCTCTCTCTCTCTCTCTCTCTCTCTCTCTCTCTCTCTCTCTCTCGTCCTCTTTCTCGATCTCTCTAACCCTCTCTCCCACTCTCTCTCTCTCTCTCACACTATCTCTAGACTATCTCTCTCTCTCTCCCTGTCGAGATCTCTCTACCTTTATCTCTCCCACTCTCTCTATCTCTCTCTCTCCCTATTACACTCACATAAACAAACATACACACACACATATACACACACACGTACATATATAAATATACACACACTACCAGTCAAGCAATCAGGGTGGTACTGATTTTTCTTGATCTGATCTTTTCCCGCTAGCTGCCAGACAACAGTAGAAATATAGAACTTCGATTGCTTCACTGCTCCCGAAACTGATCGGGAAAAGCGAGGTCAGCATTCGACCTGGAGTGTACCCAAGTGCCACCTCGGCAAACCATTTTCATTATGGGATATGCAGTCGAGTGGAAATAGAGGCAACCAGTACTAGTTCGTGTAGAACCAACTGCCGCCAGACTTGAAGCGAATTGTATTTTGACTCACAGAAGCTCATGCTCTCTTGATTCCGTAAATAACTTTGGTCCAGAGGCATAGAGGCAAAGAAATCCTCAGGGGCGCTTGAAGAGGTAATCAGTCTCCACGTTAATTTTCTAAGTTGTCTTCTAGGGTAGGGTGACTCAAGAGGAGGAGGAGGAGGAGGAGGAGGAGAAGAAGAAGAAGAAGAAGAAGAAGAAGAAGAAGAAGAAGAAGAAGAAGAAGAAGAAAAAGAAGAAGAAGAAGAAGAAGAAGAAGAAGAAGAAGAAGAAGAAGAAGAAGAAGAAGAAGAAGAAGAAGAAGAAGAAGAAGAAGAAGAAGAAGAAGAAGAAGAAGAAGAAGAAGAAGAAGAAGAAGAAAAAGAAGCAGAAGAAGAAGAAGAAGAAGAAGAAGAAGAAGAAGAAGAAGAAGAAGAAGAAGAAGAAGAAGAAGAAGAAGAAAAAGAACCCTTTCCCCCGCCCCGGACCTACTTTGATTAGATTGTAGAGCACTTGGTGGTGATGTAGTAAACAACACGCCGGCCACCTTTACTTTACAGGACTGTACCTCGAGGCCTAAAACAAGTAAGTTCGTAATGATAGTGATGATGATGATAATCTTCTGAATGGAAAATGCATATAATAATATATATCGAGTAATAGGGAATGTATCAAAAACTAATATAAAGAGAATTTTTTGAACGTCGTCAAGGTTGGGGGCGCTGAGCCCATGACCCCAAAAATTATTCTGTGTGTGTGTGTGTGGGGGGGGGGGAGGGGGGTGTAGGGCTGATTTTAAAATTAAAATGTCTCGGTCTTCTATTTTAGCCATTGCGAAACAGTATCTCATTAATCACTATAATAATTATAAGAAACTCCACAGGGGAGCATGTACAGCAGGAGTCTACCAATCATCAGTAGAAGTAATCTCTCATCGACAAATGTTAGACCCACGAGCTCCTAGACATTTTCAGAGATTGGGCCCACCTGAGTTCATGAAGCTCAGGGTTGGTTTCTCATGCTGCACGTATTACCAGATGTTATCGGACAGGGACAAGACGAATTGGTGACTTTGCAAAAGGTACTGTGAGATAAGAAGTCGTCGCGGTAGCATAATTAAAGCAGTCTGCATACCTGGACGACCAAGTGGCAAGCGTACGTTTGGTTTACCGGACACATGTTACAATATATTATATTCTATATTACCATTTTAAAAAGCTTAAAGGTGACAGGATCAACTTTATCGCGAAGGTTTTTTGTGTGTGTTCATCCCATACGGCTCGGTCTGTCTCCGCAGAAGGGCTATCCGCCTGCTGGTAGCGTCACATAAAGCACACACTCCGTAGCTCCGACGATGATCGCATGAACCGAGAGATGCCACCGGGAAACGAACCAACGACCTCCATATGACGAGGCAAATGACTTGATCACTTTGACACGGAGCCAACCCGGTATCTACAATTTATAAAGACGCATGGTTGCCACATTTTACTTTTGTGTTGTTGCTTCAGTGCTGGATTCAGATAAAAGATAAACACATTTTAGCTTATGACCTCACAATATACAGGGCCTTGAAAAATCATTATCGTTTTGTTCACAAATGCAATTTTCTTTTACGATATTGCTACCGTTCAGACAGATGTACTCCTTCTGTAAAGGAAACACACCTAATCAGTCGACTCCTACGACATGCTTGTGGGGGGGGGGGGGTCTATTTTTTATTCTCCAAAAAGGAGAACCCAAATCCCCAAAAAAGGAGACTTAACAGACTGCAATAATTGGAGGGGAATTACTCTACTCTCAGTACCAAACAAAATATTTTGTAAAATCATCATAATGCGTCTTGAAAAAGAAGTAGATAAATGCCTACGAGTAGAACAAGCAGGATTCAGAAAGGGCAGAGGAACAACTGAACACATCTTCGCCATACGTAACATTTTAGAACAATACAATGAATGGCATAGAAGTATATACATAAATTTTGTGGACTATGAGAAAGCTTTTGACAGCGTCCATAGAGACAGTGTATGGAAAATTTTGCGACATTATGGAATTCCAGAAAAAATAGTCAACATAATTGCTCTCTTCTATAAAGACATTTCCTGCAGTATAAAAAAAAAATTACAATACATCTTTCTCAGTAAAGACAGGTGTTAGACACGGATGTGTTATGTCATCTCTCCTCTTCAACCTTGTGATTGATTAAATACTAAAGAACACAGTAGACAGGATATTAAGAGGCATACGATGGACTCCATTCACCATGCTTGAGGACCTTGATTTGCAGATGATATAGCACTCCTGTCACATAAACATGAACATATACAAGAGAAAAGTAACAGACTACACAGCACAGCAGAAATGGTGTGACTGAGAATAAACACAAAGAAAACTAAGATCATGACAAGCAGTCCAATCCAACAACCAGTGACCATAAATCACAAAACTTGAAAATGTTGAACATTTTACATATCTTGGCAGTGTGGTGTCCCTGCCGGAAAGGACCGAAGAGGACATACAATCACGTCTGAACAAAGCTAGAGCTGCTTTTGGAAGGATGAGGCAAATCTGGAAATCCAACAATTACTGCAGAGCAACGAAACTCCGACTCTACAAAAGCATCATTTTGCAAGTTCTTCTTTATGGAGCGGAATGCTGGAGAATGACCAAAAAGGATGCACACAAGCTGTCAACCTTTCACCACACGTGTCTACGTAGAATTATAAAAATGTTCTGGCCAGATACAATCTCAAACACTAAACTACTTCAAGTCACAAACCAAGAAACTTTAGACAGTATGATAACCAAGAGAAGATGGAAAGGGCTTGGCCACGTTATGGGAATGAATCCTGATATACCCGCCAAAACAGCTCTCACATGGACATCAGAGGGAAAGAGAAAACAATGGCGCCCAAAACAACATGGAGACGAACGATGGAAAGTGACCTGAGTGGGGCATCTCTGACATGGAAAACTGCACTGAAGATTGCACAGGACAGGAAAGCATGGAAAGTCCTCTCTGAAGCCTCATGTGCCACTAGGCATAACAAGAACTGATGAAAATGGAGAACAGAAACCCATACAAGAAAAATATTATATCCATGAATAATTGAAAAAGAAAATATCTAAGCATGTTTGTGGGGGGGGGGGGGGGGGGGGGGGGGGGGACGAGAGAGGTGGGGTAATTTAGCCACCTTTCAGTATTTTTTTCAGGGGGGGGAGGGGGGAGGTGGAGTAACTCAGCAACCTTTCAGTATTGTTTGGGGTGGGGGAGGTGGAGTAATTAAGCCACTTTTTAGTATTTTTTCGCAGGGAGGGGGGTGGAGTAATTTAGCCACCTTTCAGTATTTTTGGGGGTGGGGAAGATGAAGTAATTTAGCCACCCTTCAGTATTTTTCGGGAGTGTGGGGGGGGGGGGGGGCAGGAAGGAAGGAATCTCTTAAAATGACTAAGCTCCCAGGTTTCGTTTCCTCCGGGTCTGCAGCTTGTAGATAATGGATCTCTCTTCGATCTGCAGTAGATGAAGGATTGATTTCTGACCATCGCGGGTTTAGGGGTCAACCGTGTCACATAAAATGGGCACTAGAGAGATGGAGCTAAGGCAGTCGGCTTACTACTAAATATCACGGAATGAAGATTAGACTTGAAGCTGCATAGAACTAACGAGGAACCCTGTGACAGAATGGATTTATCAGGAGAAATGCGCAAAGGATTATTCAGCAAAGACTGCCATTGCGGTTTGAAGAATACCGATCTTGGTTATGGAGAAAGGGGAGGGGGTTGCGGCGTGAAACTGGGGGCGTGGGGGGGGGGGGCGACGGGGGTGCCACCTGTAGAATCTCCTTAATTACTACCACTACCACTTTCTTTTTTACCTGGTCGGTCTCCCAAATGCCCAGCCTGGCCGCCCGACTAACCGGAGGATATTTCGTCGGTAATCCAGACTTAACGGAGAAACCGCCCAGTATGAGTGTTTTTAGAGATAGCTCATGCCGTTTGGGTTTCACTCGTGACTTGGTTGTGACCGATCCCGGGCCTCTTGGCCTATCCCAGTGCAGCAGAGCTACACTTTGATCTTAGCCAACAGGCCGAGAAGCCACCACTACTATCACCACCACCACCACCACCACCACCACCATAACAACAAAAAGATATTTTTTTTTAGACTGCAGTCTTTTTTCTAGAATTTGAATTTTGCGTCACGGCCATATTTACAGATCTTGCTTATTTGTATGCAGACTGTTGGTTCCTGGTCAATCTGGAAGCACTCCGATTTATGAGGAAACACTCATAAGTAGTCGACATGCTTGTTGTGGTAACTGTGAATCTATTCATTTATTCATCCACAACTAAGACATTGACTAACGTGTTGAACCGTCTGCCGTGTCCTCCGGAGGCCGTGTGTCCGTTTCACTGGCTGCATTCTCTGGTTCATGAGCGCCACGTTTACTACAATCTCAGTGACAATGGTTAATGGAGCAATGGCTTTCGTGCTTTGTGTCGCAATCTTGGCAAGCTGTTAGTCATTTTGCAGAGGAGACCATGCTATCGGAGATATACTCGGTTCAGTCTTCTTCTTCTTCTTCTTCTTCTTCTTCTTCTTCTTCTTCTTCTTCTTCTTCTTCTTCTTCTTCTTCTTCTTCTTCTTCTTCTTCTTCTTCTTCTTCTTCTTCTTCTTCTTCTTCTTCTTCTTCTTCTTCTTCTTCTTCTTCTTCTTCTTCTTCTTCGATCCTTCTGTCAGAAAACTTATCTCATGAGGCCGGTAGCCTTTATGAAAGCTATCTTGCAATCCATATCTCTCGTGTACCATACAGTTTTGTCTTCACTGTGGTTGGAACAGGCCAGATTGCGTCTCTGTTGTCAGCATACAGTTGACAGTGTTGGAGCACATGCTCAGCATTTTCGGGTGCCACGCTGCAGAGACACGTCTCCGTATTTCCTACCCCGTAAAATTTGAACAGATGTTGACGAAATCTGTTGTGCCCAATCCTTAGTCTAATTATAATACACTGTCCCTCTCTAGAGAGGCGATGAAGTGAGTCTTGGTGAGAAAATCTGGTGTGGGTATCCAGTCACCTTTCTTGGATTATAGATTGTATTAATGTTTTCGTCTCTTGGTGGGTTAAGTCGCTATTTGGTTGTACCATGTCACTGCCGCTTCTGGCCAATCTGTCCGCTATTTCATTGCCTTCTAAGTCTACAGTGACCTGGAATCCACTGCATAACAGATTGTTCTACTGGAGAGCCTTGGTGAATCAGCTGTAGCGTCAAGTCTACAAACTGAGTGTCTTTTGGGTTAACAATTGCTTGTAGAACTGACATAGCATCAGTCAGAAAGACCAGACTGCTATATTTGCTGTGCTGTTGTCCATTCAGGAAAGAACATGCCGCTAGAAGTGCTTCTGCCTCTGCTCTGTAATTGGAGGAATATGAACCTGTTGGTACAGGCTGGTTGATTTTTAAACCATTTGGGCATTCTATGTATATTCCTCCTCCCCCGTCTCGTACTGCTCTCTTGACTAAAGCATCTGTATACACTCGAATCCAACTCTGGTGTGGATAAAGTCTATTGATCTCTCCTTCTGTAGTTGATTTCATATTAGTGCTGCTCATTGTTGATTTGGAGGAGATCCCTGTTACAGTGGTTCTGGCTGTTGGCAGGCTATCCCTGAGCTAAGGGGGCAGTCGTTGTCAGGTTTAAGTGGAACATTTGGTATTATGGGAGGGAGTTTAAGGACAGCGAGCTTGGCATTTGCGTTCTTAATAAAACAGGTTCTCTTTAGTCTAGCCTTCTGGGGTTTCTGCAGTCGGCTGTGCATGGGTTGTTCTTTAAAGTGGTGGTATTTGGAGAGCTGGGTGAGGAGCTTTGTGTCTCTCCAATCTTCCAGATCATGGAGACCAGTAATTGTTTCCATGTCTGATATGGACGTGTCATTATACGGAGAGCATGGTTTTGAATCTTTGAGACTTTCTGAAAACTTGATTTAGCGGCTGTGCTCCAAGCAGTTATCCTATATTCTAGTGTTGGCCTTACAATGCCTGTATAGGTCCTCTTAAAGACATTGAGGTTTGCCCCCCAGTCTGTTCCAGCTAACTTCCTCATCAGTTGTGTTCTTTTGAGTCCCTTGCTCTGTGTCTTTTCTATCTGTTTTCTCTACGTGAGTCTGGGGTCAAAGGTTTCTCCTAAATATGACGGTGAGTCATCATGTTTCAGTGCCTGGCTGACATATGTAAGTGAAACTTTCTGGGTTTGGTACTCGGTTCATTGAAATAAATGTTTTCGGCTTTAAACAGTTTTTGTTTTGCCCTTCTGGAAGTAGTCTATTCATGTTTAATATTGCCATTCTCAAGTCTCTCGGACTCCAGCGCTAGGGCCTTGTGAGACTAAAAGAGTTAAACCCTGTCCACTATCTTGACAGCAAATCGCGCTAACAACATTACCACCGTGTTTACAAAAACAGACTACGCCAGTGTTTTTCAGGCAGTGGGTCACAGAGGTAAAAAGCTTGCTGAATCCTGGTCTACACTATATCTTCTGTTCTGTTTCGTTGGTACAAAGGCGCACATGTGTTTTACATGTTCCCAGCAATGAATGGGACATTCGTGCAGTTCGGTCGACACATCCGACTTCTTCGAGCATTTTTCTTCCCTTGTGGATTGACCTCCGGTTTAGTAGTATCCTATATAAGTATCTCGACTGCTGGTGGTGGTAATGGCTTGACAGGACTTCAGAAGCTACAGTTTTAAGAGCGGTCTGACGGTATAAGCTAGGCCTCACTTGTGAATGTATTACGATATTAACTAAGCCTCGCCTGTAAATTCATTACGTTAGAAAGTAAGCCTAAGTGTATCACGATGTAAGCTAAGCTAAGAATAGAAGGAATTAAATCGCATGATAGAATATGGGAGAGAACTAAACAGGCTCCAGTGGACCAAGAGGTGAGGAAACGACGCTGGCGTTGGATAGGACACACACTGGGAAAACAGTAGAACAGCATAACTAGAATGTCTTTGCATTGTAACCCACAGGGGCTTAGGAATAAAGGAAGGCAAAAAAAAAAAAAATAAACATGGAGAAGAGAGCTGGAGAATGAAGTCAGAAAGATGGGGAGGACATGGGGAGAGCTCCATGCAATGGCGAAGGATAGAACGACTTGGCGTGAGTTGGTTGAGGGCCTATGCTCCGTTGGGGGATAGAAAGGCAGAAAAAGAAAAGCTGAGCACCAACCCCAAGACGGACGTTAATGGGAGAGGCCGAAGACGATGAACTGGATCTATGATACCGAAACAACTGCACAGAAGAGAACTGAATAGAAGACGAAACTGTGAAATCTATTTAACTTATCACCGCACATTCATGTGATCAAAATGATAATAATAATGATGATGATGATGAAGCTAAGCCTCGTTTGAAAATTTATGACTACATTAGCTAAGCTCCGCCTCTAAAAACATGCTGTCTGTAACTTTCATTCGTATAACTTCGTCATCTTGTATAAAACAATCCACATTTGTAATCTCCAAATTAAGACCAGTCTTTCAAACTAATCTCATTTGACAAAAGAATTGCATTGCGGGTTGTATTCTTTATGCTATCCGTTACTAGAACAGAGTGTGGTATTGCCAACATGAACTGCACCCTTCGCCCCGATGGTCATTAATATTCATCATCATCTCCGCGAGAATTAACATCGCTTCCATCCCCGTCATCCTTTGCCTGCCCCGCTTCCCCAGGGGCCGGATCATGGCTGCGCACGCTATGTGACCGGAAGTTAGCCATCACTAGGACGAAGCTGTCAGCACAATACTGTGTCCACACCTCCCCCTCGACCAAACACAGGGGCTCCAACGGGAGAGAGACGATCTGCACTAATTACAGCTTCCAGCACACAGTCTGGACACAAACAAGATCAGCACCGAAATCTGCCAACCCTGGCCAGACCTGAACGCAAACACACGTCAAGAAACATCGACGGGTCTTTAAGTGTCTATGATGAATGGCAGTGGGCTGACAGGGAGGCAACCACTACTTGTTACCAGCGATACCGTTATATCAACCTTCGACATACTACAAGCTGCACCAAGTGACTAAGACCGTAAGGCAACACGAGAAGCTTTTAAGAATAACCCCTACGGCTACCCCCGAGATGTTTCTGAAATGCCTTCCATAATGTATCTTTTATTTAAAAAAAAAAAAAAAAAAAAAAGCACAGGCCCTTTTTCAAGCCATTCACTCGATTTCTAAAGACAAATCGATATTCAGTCGGTGATCAGTCAGCATCCTGCTAGACTCATGATGTAACCTGATACCCATTTTTGACTGGTCGACTAGGGTGCTTAAAGCTAATATAACAAAAAACACAAACAAAAAAGTGGCGACGAGGACTGGAACCAAAGATCTTTAGATCCACATTAGACTTCTTACACCACATTTCTACTGGGCCATTATAAGTTGCGCAAGACGAGGACGAGCGCCAGGAGTCTTGCATTAAAATGTGTAAAACTGGCGCTGAGCCTGCTTGTATTGTTACTTCCTGTTCTTTTTAGGACACAATTTTTCGTTTTTTAAAGCCCTACTCTGACTCTTGCCAGGGGCTGCAGTATAGCCTGACCATAAATATGGCCTAAAGGCTGAACACGGTTTCTGGGACCTCTCCACGGTGATCCTCATCCACATGGTGGCACATTGTGTCATCGGGTGTTTATCGCTTGTGTGATGTCCTGGTGGGGTAGAAAGTCAGACTGAGCCTGCTGGCGCCCGAAGTGAGTGAGGTACGGAGTACAATGATATCTCGGGTCAGGAACTTTTTTCTGAATTTATTCTTTGACTCCATTCTCGAACCCAAATGTTCGCCACAGTAAACAATTTTTGCCATTTATATTAATCTGTTACCCGCTGCAGAAACATTTGTTTTTAATTTAGATTTAAAAAAAAAAAAAATTTGCGTGTTGAAAAAATATGTATAACTTTACATCTCCGACTTTGCTGGTCCCAAGCCCAGATGAAAAAGGAGGAGGGCTTGGGCTTGTGGCCAGCTATCTCACCATAACCAAAATCCCCCCCCCCCTTTTTTTTTTCCATACCCTCAAAAGCTATAGAAACTCTCAGAAAAGGACGCAATTCCGTTCAACGAGTGCACCAATGACATTTAATGATAAAAGCCGCTTTGCAGAAGTATGTAACTCGACTAGAGCCTTGCTTGGTGCGCAAACGTGTGGTTCATTAGCCGAAAACATGGCGCCAAATCCATGTTTCCACATTCGTGCGCTGCGGGTCCAGTCAAATTGTGTTTGAAAGTTGTCTTCATAGGCCGATTTGTTCTTGACGACTACCGGCGTTCATGACCCAAGGTACCACTGTGTCTCCTTATACCTCATGACAGTGACTGACGTATGGTAGCACCACATGCTAATTCTAAGCCACATTATTTAAACGGCTGTGGTACTTTCCGTCCTCGCCGCTTGCCTATCCTACACAGTTGGCGAGAAACTTCTAACACATTTCTGGTTTTCACTCTTATGAGAAAGGGTTGTCCTCATCAGCCTGAAAACATGGTAAACCCTCCGCGTGTGGGTCCCGTGACCCTATTATGGGGAAGACAAGAATGGATCCGCTGTCTACCCACAAGAGTGACGTAAAAGTCGATTAAATGGGTGCTTCCTTCGAAGTCAGAGTGCATCTGACTGAAAGACAAGGAACCAACAGTTAGTTAGTTGCGGATCCTTTAGAGGACGTTGCAGAACCAGCCCGAGCATTTTTTGGTTGTTGTGGTTTTTCTAGGCAGTTTACATTCAGTAGTTTGCCATTGCCACTGAAAGGTCAGCTCTCGGTACCACTGTGAAAACCAAAGTAAGACAAATCGTCTGCAGCTTGGATCGAACCAGAACAATAAACCAGCATTATGAAGCTCATTCGCAACGCAAAAGCCACAGACGCCCACGACGAACCAACAATCTGCATACAAATAGGTCAGAGCAGTAAAACGGATGTGCACGCAACACTAAAATTCGGGAACAAGACTAAAGACCAGATATGGGCACACGACCATAACCTTCTGAGGCAGTTTACAGCCAGTGAACACGAAGAAGAGAAAAACAGTAAACCAGCCTCTGATAGAGGATTGAACAAGAATCACCTCCTTGGCAGCCAAGCCCTCTAACTACTAAGCCCTTGGGGAGTCCTGGTCGGAATCAGTGTCTCTGTACTGCATGAAATTACTCAATTGTATGGCAGTAATGGAAAAGCTTCGGTATCTGCTGCGCTAGCTTTAAGAACACGCTTTCTAATTTCCAGGCACCCAGTTCAAATACAGCTACGGGTGGTTTGACACCAGACCGTCTTGTGTTAATTTCAACAGCGGAATCGCTAGCCGACCGTTAAGGTGAAAATGATAAACTCCCTTCCTTCCTTCTTTATTCCCTCCTTCTTCCTTCTCCCTTTTTCCTTTTCTTCTTCTTCCTTCCCTCCTTCTTCCTTTCATCATCTGCCTTCCCTGCTTCTGCCTTTTCTCCTTCATTCCTTCCTTCTTTTTTTCTTCCTCCCTTCCTTTCTTTTTCCTTCCTTCCTTCCTTCCTCCCTTCCTCCCTTCTTTCTTTCTTTCTTTCTTTCTTTCTTTCTTTCTTTCTTTCTTTCTTTCTTTCTTTCTTTCTTTCTTTCTTTCTTTCTTTCTTTCTTTCTTTCTTTCTTTCTTTCTTTCTTTCTTTCTTTCTTTCTTTCTTTCTTTCTTTCTTTCTTTCTTTCTTTTACTTCTTTTACTTCTTCTTCTTCTTCTTCTTCTTCTTCTTCTTCTTCTTCTTCTTCTTCTTCTTCTTCTTCTTCTTCTTCTTCTTCTTCTTCTTCTTCTTCTTCTTCTTCGTCTTCTGCCTTTATAATCCCCAATGGAACATATGCTCTCTACCAACTCACACCAAGTCGTTCTATCCTTCGCCATCGCATGCAGCTCTCCTCATCCTTTTAACTTCCCTCTCTGGCTCCTCCTGAACTTAGCTGGGCCTTTCTTGTTTCTCTTTTTGACTTTTCTAATGTTGGTTTGTTTTTGTGGCTATTGTTATTACAGGGCGAGGTAGCCAACCTCAAGCCCAACCCAATCCTTAGTTGCCTCTTACGACATGCCTGGTAGAGTGCAGTAATACTATTATCTGCTTTCAGGGCCCCAGTTAAGTAAGGGCGAATGACAAACTACTGAACATAAAATTTCCTAGTTACGCTAAACAGCCAATACATGCTGGAGTTGATTCTGTAACTCCCTGCAGAGGATTGGCAACTAATGTATCTATTTGTGTCATGGAAAAATGGTTGAGGAGCTCTCTAGTACGTTCGCCGCGAACTGCACATGCTGAAAAAAAAAAAATTTTGGGCCTCAAAAAAAAAAAAAAAAAAATTTCCCGCACCTTACCCAGAACCCAAACCTGGGTTTCATTAGAGAGAGTCAATGCCTTCAAGATGTCGCTCAGTCGCTCCTCGCTGGACCACCATCCGCTGCCTCTCTTCTAGGACTAAATTAGCTTGTCGTATGGCAGAGGAAATGGTTCACCTTTCATCCATCGCCTGTAGTCAGAGGACACTGTTAAGACTTAATGATAACCCTGCAGGTCCGACTAATACTCGAAACGAACCAGCTTTTCGCATAACCACCACGACCACCGCAATACAAACTCCAGTGTTTTCCCAGACGACTGTTTGCACGAAGATTGTTCATATGTTTGCTTGGATGTTGCCACAGAGCTCGGCACGGTCTTAGCGTAAAACAGAGAAACCCATACCGGAACGTGGGGGCAAACAAAGAAGAGAAAGCGGTAGAGAAATTACCAAGCGAAGTTTGAAAAGCGACAGGCAGACTTTTGAAAACTGACACCAGAAATTACATTTCGTGAAACTGAGAAATGAACATTCGGACGAGGATACGTGGAGTTTTGTGATCGGGGACGATTTTAGGTCTTCGGGATTTGAGGGTCGTTTTGTCGTCAGCTTGCAACTTTTTAAATAAATATCAACTGACTTGTTCTCGGAGAAAGATTTGATAGTATGAAGTATAACAAATCGAGTTATTTGAGACTCTGCAGATGTACCGCAGAGAATCAGTGAATGAAGGAACGAACTTTATTGTCAAAGGGATAAGAATTGGGCACTCAGGCTGCTTTTTTTTTCTTTTTTTTTTCAATATACTGCCTTTCTAATTTCCCTCCTATCATACATCATTGTAAATATCACACTTGTTAAGTAACAGTAAACATTATCAGCAGCAGCTAGATATTAAAAACGGGCACTGGAATGTGATCGAATTACAATTACATTTTTTAACCACAATAAACAATAGTAATTCTTCTTCTTCGCGTTCACCAGCTGTAAGTTCTGGTTGTTCGTCCACTTCTGGACTGCAGTCGTGTCCCAGAACCTGAGTGTCGCGTATGCATCCGTTTTACAGATATGGCTCATTTGTATACAGACTGCTGGTTCCTTGCCTCTCAGTCAGATGTGATCCAGCTTTGAAGGAAGCTCCAAATTAGTCGACTCTTACGAAATGCAGTGGTAGGCAGAGGGTCTATTTTTGTTTTCCTCATAATAGGGTCCCGGAACCCATATACTAAGAAAAACATGGCTGTTTTTTTTTTGGGGGGGGGGGGGGAGGGGGGTGTGGGGGGAGGGGGTGTGGGGGGAGGGGATAGTTGACCACGGTCAGGACATTAAGCTATGACTTTCCGATCTGCGGGCGAGCGTCTAGCCGCTACACCACCGCGGCTTTCATTTACGGTATAATGCATGTAAACTAGGGCTCTCAACAGTGACGAACTTAACCTACATTAAGTCCATTGTGTGAGCAATGTGGGTTTTTTTAAATCCCCCGTGCAGGTCCCGGTGCCTCATTTAACAAGCATGTCGTAAGAGTCGACTAATAAAGGGATTCCTTAAAAATTCGAGTGCAGCTGCCTGAGAGCTGCTATTATCATAATAAATAGTAGTCAAATCCTCATGTGCTGCTGGGGCACAAAAGAAAAGCAACCCTCATTAGGGCTGTAACATAACATGCATGTCGCAAGAGGCGAAAAAGGTAAGTAAGCGGGAGTCCCACAACATCAACCTGTAGGAAAGTTTAGGTGGAAATTCCAGCCAATCGTGCAGAGACTAAAAACGGTTTGACGTTAAATATTTGAGGACTTTTGGTCCATTGTCAGAGAAAAGGAGGACCAAAGGAATTGTTTCCCTTTCCAATTTAAATGATTGGACTGAGGCTTAATAAATAGTTACCCGTGGTCTCTCCGGGTGGACTGTGGGGAAAGAAAAGACAGAAGGGGGACTAAGAGGGGTGGGGATGATTAAGGGGGGGGGGGGGGGAGAGATTGCCTTCTTAAAAGTATGCCGTAAAAGGATATGCCTTAATAGGCGTCTTGTTAGGGGCTTGGTGAAATTGGATATGTTGGGCAGAAAGGCGCTGATATCGTAGTCTAGCTGTAAACCACAACACAGCGTCGCAACCACTCTTTTGACTATGAACGTGAAGAAGGAGGAGGGGGAAGAGGGAAGAGGGGGAAGAGGAGAAGGAGGAGGGGGAAGAGGAGGAGAACCAGAAGAAGAAGAAGTAGAAGAAGAAGAGGAAGAAGAACAAGAAGAACAAGAAGAAGAACAAGAAGAAGAAGAAGAACAAAAAACTGTGTGCACGGATGGTAGCCAAAGGTACTAAACCTTGTTTTATTGCTTAATAACAATAATATTTTGAAATAACACATGTATGAACACAAACGTCAAAAGGGAACTTCTAACCTAGGGCGGGGGATTTCTGTGAGGCCCCATTCCTCTCGCTACCCCCCCCCATCTCTGCCCCCACAGAATAAAAATAGCAAAAGCTTTTATATACATTTCATATCATTTCAAATATATTATTATATTTTTCGCCATTCAGCACAGTATTGTTATTATTATTACTATTATTATTATTATTATTATTATTATTATTATTATTATTATTATAAGCTAGGACTACTTGTTTTGATTGTTGCTGGCGTTCATCGGCTGTAAACTCCGGCAAAAAGTTTTAGATGTTCGTCCACTTCCGGAATTTAGTCTTCTTGTTCCCCAGTCTAGCTTATTTATATGCAGACTCTTAGTTCCTTGCCTCACGGGCATGGTACTCTGACGTCGAAGGAAGCGCCCCCAATTAATCGACAGCAACGACATGCTTGCTGGGCAAGCAGTGGATCTATTCTTGTTTTTCCCAACAATGGGCCCCCTGAACCCACACGAGGATATACTTATTTTCTTGGTGGTGGAGCCACTGATACATGGTCTTGTCCCCCTCCCCCACCCCACCTATGTTTCTTTTTCAGAAATTGAGAGGTGGAAAGGGGGGGGGGGTAAGGTACCTAAGACCCCACGTTCCGGCACCCCTGATCCATACACATATCAACAAGCTACTTGTACCTTCAGAAACAGCAGCCAAACCCACCAAGAGATGACAGCAGCCAAGCCCACCAATAGATAACAGCAGCCAAGCCCACCAACAGATGACAGCAGCCAAGCCCACCAACAGATAACAGCAGCCAAGCCCACCAACAGATAACAGCAGCCAAGCCCACCAACAGATAACAGCAGCCAAACCCACCAACAGATGACAGCAGCCAAACCCACCAACAGATGATAGCAGCTAGTCGCACCCTACAGTGAGAACTACAACTGGTCACATCAAAAATGTCAAAGATGCACCGACACCGTCGCTTTATTTTCGCTAGCCAGATTTAGAAGTTGTTTTAGATGCGTTTAGCTGCGATTTTAGAACAGGTTCGCTCGTCTCCGGTTTGGAAAAAGAAAGTCAATATTTTCTGTCTACACCGGGAAGTTTGTATTATGTCCACATTGGTCGGCCATCTTGCTGCACAGTTCGCCATCTCCGGTGTCTGTTTATCTCAGACAATTATGTACTGAGATGGTTACCTCACGCGTTGGTTTGAATCCGTATGGTTGGGAGGAAGTTTCAATGGGCAGTATTTGTGTAGCTGATACGTCGGGTAAATTGTAACTCAACCCAACCAGGAGACTAAGACATTCATAAAAACTAGTATCTGAGAAAGACGTCTGGATACCCACATCATATTTTCTGAATGGAAACAAAGCTGTGTACTAATGAAAGTCGTCCCCATGTGGGATACAATTTTTGATTTCAAGCCCCGTCTGGGCTATCGCCGGGGACCCTGAATATAGCCGAGCCAAATAAATATATGGCCTTACGGATCAAAGGGGTTCCTGGAACCTCTCAAAGTTTGATCATCATCCCCATGGTGGCACTTTGTGTCACCGGGTGTTTATCGCTGGTGGGGTACAACTACCTTTCTACCTAAAAAAGCTGTATTTTCAACAACATTTGCGCCGTTGAGTTGAGCTGATTCAAGAACCGATATCACAGCACTCGGGGCATTCCTATAAGCACTCCGTCCCCATCTTCAGCAGCTAACGCAGAGTTCCAGCACCGATGGTGACAGTAGCAGTCTGATTATATTTATGTCTTGCCGCTCCACTGAACGTCGAGTATCGGCCAAACCCCCTTGTCACTCCTCCCTAAAACAAGTATATACTGGAGCAGTCAGGCCAGTCATGGAATATGCCTCCACTGCATGGGCTGCAGCAGCCAAGACAACAATGGGAAAACTGGACAAGGTTCAGAATATGGGGTTAAGGATTGTTCTCGGAGCCATGAAAACCACCCCCATCAGAGAAATAGAAAAGATAGCAGATACTGAACCACTCGAACTCAGAAGACAATACAAAACTGTTTTACATTATGAGAAATCAAAAAGACTTCAAAGTCACCCACTGCATTTTAAATTTCAAGAGAGAACAAAAAACAGACTGAAGCGTCAGAGCCCCAACCACCTTGCTAGAGAACTGTACAGACAGCATCGAGATCTGCTTGAAAGAGATGTTGCACTGTGCGAAAAACTTAGGCCAGAACCATGGACAAGCAAGCCAGAGAAAGCAAATGTAGTCCTAAAGGTACCAGGAATCACTTCAAAAGATGCCCAGACGGAGACTCAACAGAGAACCCTGGCTCTTGCTATGCTTGATGAGAAGTATCCAAACACCACTTGGACTCAGGTTTTCACCGACGGCTCTGCTACAGATGCAGTCAGAAAGGGGGGTTGTGGAATTTACATTAAACCCCCTAGCAGTAGAGCAGAAACTCTCTCTCTACCAGCAGGTGACATCTGCACTAACTTCAGAGCTGAGGCAACTGCCCTCCTCTCTGCAGTCCAACATCTCATCACTCAAGAACACAGAGGGCACCAAATTGTTATACTTAGCGACTCATTGTCTGTTCTCCAAGCACTATCCAGCAAAAAACAAGACAAAATAATTGCTGATCTAAGGACCAACATTGGCTTACTCTCCAAGGAAGCAGAACTGGTCTTGCAGTGGATACCAGCCCACTGTGGTATTCAAGGAAATGAGAGAGCAGATGAGTTGGCAAAAGCTGGGAGTAATCTTCCACAACCTCATCCACCACAAAGCTACAAGGAAACCAAAACAGCGCTACAGCAGTCTTTCAAGCGGGAGTGGAGAAGGCAGAATGGAGATTACAGACCAGAGATTGACAGCATAAACAAACTCAACAGGAAAGAACAAACATCAATTTTTAGACTTCGGACTGGACACTGTGGTCTTCGAGCACACTTGTACAGGATAGGCATAAAAGAATCTGCTGCTTGTGATTGTGGAGCAGAAAGACAAACCCCTGAACACATACTGCAGTACTGCCCTTACCTCTCCCAGCAAAGACTGTGGATCTGGCCCTAAGGAGCCACATTGCAAGAGAAGCTATGGGGAAACGGTGGCGACCTTAAACGCACAATCCTATTTGTGACCCAGACGGGACTCAATGTTTAGCATGACTGATATCGAACGCAGAAGAAGAAGAAGAAGAACTCCTCGCTGCATCACTCTCACCGGACCGTGATGCTCAGTTTGCTATTCCAGATCGTATACGTGCTTCCATAGTTCTGGTTGTTCGTCCACTTCTGGACTGCAGTCATGTTCCAGAACCTAAGTGTTGCGTGTGCATCCGTTTTACAGATCTGACTCATTTGTATGCAGATGCTGGTTCCTTGCCTCTCAGACAGATGCACTTCGATTTCAAAGAAAGCTCCCAGTTAGTCGACTCTTACAAATGCTTTTGGGTATGCAGGGGGTCTATTCTTGTTTTCCTTATAATAGGGCCCCGGAACCCACACGGGGGTATCATATATCTTTATTCTACAAAGTTGTGCAGAGCTAACCAATCTGTCTGACTGTTCATATTGTATTACACCGGCATATCTCATTTTACAATACACCGGCATACCTCATTTCACAATACACCGGCATACCCCATTTCACAATACACCGGCATACCTCGTTTTACAATAAACTGGCTACCTCATTTTACAATACACCGGCATATCTCATTTCACAATACACCGGCATACCTCATTTTACAATACACTGGTATACCTCATTTTACAAAACACCGTCATACCTCATTTTACAATACACTGGCATACCTCATTTTATAATACACTGGCATACCTCATTTTACAATACACCGTCATACCTCATTTTACAATACACTGGCATACCTCATTTTACAATACACTGGCATACCTTATTTTACAATACACCGTCATACCTCATTTTACAATACACCGTCATACCTTATTTTACAATATAATGGTATACCTCGGAGAAAAGATCCAGACATCCACATCCTTATTTTTTTAGTGTGTTAATTTTGATCGACGCATTTCTGGTATCAACTTCAGTTTTTGATAATGTGGAAGGCCAAGTTAATTTTTCTTTTAAATCACATACTGCAGAGGTTTTAATCTCATAACTATGAAACCGACAAGCAAGCGTGTTAGACCCTAAGCCAGTACGGCTCCTTGGCATTCTTACGGCAACTAGAAAATGAACTGGATTCTTCACTTCATAATGATTCAGCGGGTTAGTATCTGCTAAAGGATTCTTTTCTCACAGCAGACAAAATCAACAGACAGTGCAAGAGTCAAACGACACTTACGGAGACCATCCTATACCGTGGGCGTATGACGCCGGCCTGTTTATTGCTACAAAAACTGTTATCTCTTTAGAATGATCTCATGACCTCCGTCAGAAGATCTGGAGACGGCCCAGGATGAACTTGAGGTCCCTTGTGTTCAGTTCAATACTATCATTGTGGGGTAACCAAGGTGTCCGGAACGTGGTCAGATAACCACGGTACGCCTCCCATGTGCAACAGACAAAACACCCGACTGTAGAGAGCAGTAAAACAAGTGTCAGTAGGAGGCTGACCTCCTGAAGGAAGAGGAATCTATACAATAGAGAAAGTGAAAGCATGCGACGTAAACAGATTTACAGCTAGGTCTATAGATTTCCACTGTGATAATGAAGGAATGTCAAGGTTCATTTGTAAAGAAGAGGGCGGATCATGTATGTCCATGTTTGTTCTGTTTGTGAATCGACAGCGAGGGAACCTAGTTTACACAGCTACAGTCTTGTAATAGCTAGATGAAGGCTAAGATTTTTTCTTCTAATGATGTCCCCTGGTCCCTGTGTAGAAAGATCGGACGCCCGTGTGTATTGTTGCGCACGTAAAAATATCCATTGGCAGTTGGAAATCGAAAAGAGTAGTCTAACGGCGCTGCCCGGGCAAAATTTAGAGGTAAAAATCGACCCGAAGTATTGCAGGATCCTCGCCGGTGCAACAGAGCTTGTGCACTGTGCTGAGCTATTTTGGACTCAGAATTGAGTTAGAAGAAGAACGGAGCACTTATGGGTTACAACCCGTGTGCTATGATATTGACCCGTTCTTTAAATAGAAACATAAACATTGTCGCCGGAAGCCGGTCATTTTTCTAGTGTTGGTTCCGGAGTTGCAACTGCTCTTTCGACTACGACCTCAAAAAAGGAGGAGGGGGAGAAAGAGGAAAAGGACGCTAGTGGGTCTTGCTAGTCACACTCGACACTGGCATCGGCTGTGATACAAATTCCCCTCTCATCCACAACATCATGTGCCGTGCCGGTAAGCGTAAGTTGTCATGTTTCTCCATCTCCCACGATCACCAGAATCAAGGATCAGTTCAACGTTCTTGTGTCTCGTCCCATCCATCTGACCAGGCCATGCAGGTATTTATCTCTTTACCTTCCTCTTGATTTCTCTCCATCAATTTTGCCAGTTGTTAACAAGTAGGCGAGTCCATTTCTTCTCAGAATATGTAAAAAAAAAAAACACATTGATAGTCTACGTCTAATTGTTCTATTCAGTTTACGACTTTTGTCTGTCTCGAGGAGAATAGCTGCGTTTGTTTCTCTACCCCTCCCCTTCCCCCGTGATATTCTTTGGATTCTTCTCAGAAACACCATCTCTGCCGTGAGGTAGGTAAGTTGTACCCCACCAGGACATCCCACAAGCGATAAACACCCGTTTAAACAAAGTGCTACTATGCGGATGAGGGTCACCGGTGGAGAGGTCCCGGAAACAACGTTTACCAGTTAGGCTATTTTTAAGGCCCGGTTATATTTAAGGCCCCCGGCAAAATCGAGGATGGGGGCTTCGAGTTAACTAAAAATTGCATCCCACATGGGCACGAAAGTAGATTTTTTTTTTTTGGCCGCGAGTATATGTTTTTCTTTATAACAAAATCTATAAACAATGTCGCTGGAAAGAATGAAATGTGCAGAAACAACAAAATCTCTACAAAGAAAATGTTTCAGTAAATCTTGAGCACAGACATAGTTGTCACACGTGGTCTGGTATAAACATCCAAAACATTAAATCCGTTGGTATACAAATGTTGTCTAATCCAGTCCAAACATAGGGGACCTAATCTTTACGACGTTGCCCTTTGATCCTTCCATTATCTTATCTTAATCGGTACTCCTACAAGCGAAAGAGATAGCGACTGTTTGCTCGGGCAGTTAAGTCGTAGGGATAATGGCAAAGGGCGTGGGAGGGGATGACGTGAGAAGTAAAGGACCAGATATCGCAGCCTACCTGTGAACCACAACACAAATTTGCAGCCTACCATTAAGAGTAGATGTGTATTTAACTCATTCATAACCAAGGAACTTTCCATGCGTTTGTTGGTTTCTTCTTACATGATATACTTTTCTCAACCTTTCGTTCTTCATTTTTACACGTGATCACTTAGAATAAAATACACGTGTCTCGTATTATTATTATTATTTTAACTTCTTTATATTCTAGCATGTGTTAGCTAAATTACCAATTTTTCTTTAGTTGAGCAAGCTAATGTTGCATTTCGTCGTCGTCGTCTTCTTCTTCCATAAGTCTAGTATCCTCCCCAAAGCGCTACTCGCTTATTAACAGAGAGCCGGCACTAATAACTACTGTCTTCTTCTTCTTCGCGTTCACCAGTTGTAAACTATGGCGAAAAGTTATGGTTGTTCATCCACTTCTGGACTGCAGTCCTGTTCCAGAACCTGAGTGTTACATGTGCATCCGTTTGACAGATATGTGTGCAGACTGTTGGTTTCTTGCCTCTCAGGCAGATACACTCCGAATTCGAAGGAAGCTCCCAAATAGTCGACTCTTACGACATGCTTTTGGGTAGGCAGTGGGTCTATTCTTGTTTTTCCCATAGTAGGACCCCGGAACCCACACGGGGGATAACTACTGTAATATGGTGGCTTTCTTTTTGCTAAGTTGATGCAAACGCTTCGTAATGCCGGGGTGCCAGATTCGATCCCAGCTGCGGACCATGCGCCTTGCGTTGGTTATGGCAGTGGTATCAGGAGGCCGACCGTCCAGAAGCAATGGCAAACTACTAGACGTAAATTTGCCTAGAGAAACCACACAACAGCCAGGGGCTGCTGGGGTTGGTTCTGCAACGTCCAGTAAAGGATACGCAACTATCCTTTAATATGGTAGCTTAGACATATCCTGGTTCTATATATATATATATATATATATATATATATATATATATATATATATATATGTGTGTGTGTGTGTGTGTGTGTGTATCCACACACATATACCTATAGACACACACACACATTCATACACATGTGCGTAGTCAAGAGAGCAGAGGAAAACACACACACACGCGCGCGCACACACACACGCGCGCGCAAACACACATATTCCCTGGAGGGAGCAAATCAGGAAGGGAATGGAAATGAAGGAAAGAATGGTTGCAGAAAGGAGGAGAGCTAAAGTCAGAGAAGAAATACACTGAATACCAAAGTTGACAAAAACAGTCCTTAAATCCCATGCTGTAACTGTGCAAGACTAGGCACACACACACACACAAAGGGGGAGGGGGCAGGAATCCTTTTCCCCTCAAGGGGCTAAATAATAGTTTAAGAGCATAATATTAATAATTATACTTAACCAATTGGTAAACAAAATTGTGAAGAAAAAAAAAAGAAAAAAAAAACCCAACACGTTTAAAAAGAATGTCTGTACATTGTTAGAGGGAGTTGCTTAGGCTCTTTAGAGAAGTATAAGGGGTTGGGCCTCGCTCAGATCCAACAACACCCCCCCCCTACCCCCCCCCCCCCCCCCCCCCCTACTACTTTCCAGACCAAACAAATATTTTGTTAATGGTATTTATTATATGAAGGTGTCATTTCTATTTCAGGACTTTAGAAGCCAACACCTGCATTTATTGGCAGTTTTGGGGGTTTTCTAGGATTGTTCTTTGCCATAATTGTTATTGTGACTTCTTTTTGAAAAATGATTGAAATAGCTTGTGTATTGTCCGTTTCTCTCATCATTCCATCATCGCGATTTTCTCATCGACCTCATTTGCATAGCACCGCCCACCCCTGAGACCCTAAACTCCGCTAACCAATGAAACTGTCAGGATCCTTCCGTTTGGGACATATCGGGATAGAAAGCCAAGGCGCGTTCTCCCTCCTCGTGAACACAAACTAACGAGGCGAGTGCGCGTGAGAAAACATTCATGTAAACATTGATTGGGGACCTGTGGTCAGGGACAGTAGGCGCTCAGTCCTGGATGCATCAAGTTATGGAAGTGAGGCTCTCATGTAACAGAGAATAAGTCCAAAACGAATTATACCAATTGTTGAACACATAAGCGCGTCTATGCTTTAGTAATAAGAGCATTTATATGCTGAATTTAAAAAACGTAAAAATTTGTTGGACGTAAAACATATTATTACTACAGTGAATGTTATAATTGTTAGGACAGTGTTTCTGTGATTACAGTGTGGTTCCAGGCATCTGATTGGTAAATTTCAGGCCTGTAGTTCTGCTCCTGGGAAAGATTTCGGACATATCGATTCAGTGAGCTTCTTCAACTTATTCTTGTGGTTTCTACGATAGACAGTAACTCTGAACGACCCTGATGAAGTTGGTGCTTTACCTCTGATTGTTTAATTCACAGGCAAACGACGAGGCCAGCGAAAGGTAATATGTTTTTTCATTCATTATTTTCCGTTAAATGCTAAATAGATGAACAGTAAATGAAGTAAGCGAAAGACCGCTTTTCACACCTTCAAGCCTTTTGGGCATATAGGACTAGACCTATATTTTATAAACCAATATGCACTTGGTCAGTGATGTACTGAACATCACGCCGGCCGACTTTAATTCCTAGGACTTTACCTGGCATCCATTTAAGGCGGGGTCGACCAGGGAGAGCCAAAGTCATTTTTGAAAAATGTCAAGCTTCTCCAAGACCTGAACCGGCGACCTTTTAGACCCATAGGCGGGGCGTCTAACCGCTACACCACGGCTGCTGTCGATGGATGAACAGGGACAATTTTACTTTAGTAACCCAGCCTGTACATGGGGATGGTTGCTACATCGCAAATTACCCCAACACAGTCAGACTACATGTCACTGTACAAATATAACTATCATTCGGCTGAAGGACGTTTCTAGCATTTGGACCTGGTAGGTTCGCATTCGAATAGTAGCTCTTTGAGCAACTGGCTGTGAATCGCCAACAATTATTTTTAAGAGATAGGCAGAAGAAGAAATTCATGTATTTAATGGCTCAAGCACAGGGTTCTCAACTTTTTGTTCTGCATGCCCCAGCTAAGCCTTTCTAAAATTGTAACCCCTCCTCCAGTGTAACATATAGATAATTTTTAATCTCTGTTTTCCATTTTGGAAATGCCCCTTCGCCCCCCCCCCCCCAACCATTAAACAATCAAATTGCCCCACAACCCTCAAAGTTGAGACACACTGCTGTAGACTCTAGATCAGTAATTCCCAACGTAGGTTCACGCCCCAGATGGAGGAAATTTGATTGTTCAGGGTGGCGATTCGAAAATGGAGAAACGGATATTAAAAAGTATGTATATGTTACATTAGAAGGGGGGGGGGGGTGGCGATTCGAAAATGGAGAAACGGATATTAAAAAGTATGTATATGTTACATTAGAAGGGGGGGGGGGGGTGGCGATTCGAAAATGGAGAAACGGATATTAAAAAGTATGTATATGTTACATTAGAAGGGGGGGGGGGGGGTGGCGATTCGAAAATGGAGAAACGGATATTAAAAAGTATGTATATGTTACATTAGAGGGGGGGGGGGGGGGGTGGCGATTCGAAAATGGGAGAAACGGATATTAAAAAGTATGTATATGTTACATTAGAAAGGGGGGGGGGGGGGGGGGGGTGGCGATTCGAAAATGGAGAAACGGATATTAAAAAGTATGTATATGTTACATTAGAAGGGGGGGGGGGGGGTGGCGATTCGAAAATGGAGAAACGGATATTAAAAAGTATGTATATGTTACATTAGAAGGGGGGGGGGGGGTGGCGATTCGAAAATGGAGAAACGGATATTAAAAAGTATGTATATGTTACATTAGAAGGGGGGGGGGGGTGGCGATTCGAAAATGGAGAAACGGATATTAAAAAGTATGTATATGTTACATTAGAGAAAAAAAAAAGGGGGGGGGGGGATTCGGAATTTTAGAAAGGCTTTGGTGGGGCATGGCACCAAAAATACTGCGAAACACTGTGCTAGACATTAATCTGAAAACTTGCCCCCAGCATAGGTGGAACAGCGAAACACTAAATAAGACTTTTCTTGTTATCTCTGGTACTTCAAGAGCCTTTGAACCTGTCCCATCAACGTCCACTCTGAAGTTAGGATTCAGACATCTCACCTTGACCACCCACTATCAAGAAGACGTATAAGAAAATGATGTATCTATCTTGGGTCCAGCAACTAATCCCTGTGAAGGATTCAGCGATAAGCTAAGCTGGACAAAGTCTAGGATGAATACCCTCCTGTCAGTTCTTTGTCACCGAACCTAGCCATCGGTCATCTTCTAGTCTCTATCACTTCGAGCTGTCATGACCACAAACCAACGCTGATGGTGACATGCTAATACCTTGTAGTGAATCATAGCGCTTTGTGTCACAGTTGTACGTTTACGTTGGGAGCGGTAGCGGTTTGTCTCATGCCGTAGCGGTGTTATGTACTGTCTTGCTATCTGAAAACTCTTGCAAACTTGTCGTTGGTAGTAAGGGAAAGGCGCTGTTTGCGCCTAAACCTAGACATTCAGCATCTATCTTGTTAACTGGACTGCCTCCTCTTGTCAATACCAAGCTACATTATGAATAGATCCCCGTGTGGGTTCCGAGACCCTATTATATGGAAAACAACAACAGACCCACTGCCTACCCAAAAGCATGTCGTAAGAGTTGACTAAATGGGAGCTTCCTTCGAAGTCAGAGTGCATCTGCCTGAGAGGCAAGGAATCAACAGTCTGCATAAAGATTAGTCAGATCTGTCAAACAGATGCACATGCAACACTCAGATTCTGGAACATTACTGCAGTCCAGAAGTGGACGAACAACCAGAACTTTCCGCCGGAGTTCAAATTTCAAGGTGAGGTTAAATGGGTGGAATGGGAGGGTGGGGGGGGGGGGGGGGTCAACGGTATAAAAAAACAATCTTCCATACATAGTTGAAGGGAGATGGGTGGGAAGCTTAGCCCAAATTATTTTGACAGATTCTTCCCCGCCCCCCTTTTTTTTCACCCCTTCCTCTTTTTTTTAAAGATTACCAATAGCTATACTCATTTGTGTGGTTCGTTTGCTACTGTGTTTGACACTGTCTTCAATCCCTCCGCGAGATTTACACATGTCCTTGGACAGCACTCAACCGCAAACAAAATCTGATTGCCTTCATTATACCCTTGACATTTCTCCAATTAATCGGCTGCAACATTAGTCAACACAACCCTTAGAAGGGCTAGAGACTGCATGTTTAATTCCCTCCCGATCCAACATGGACGCCCCCAGCGCGATCCAGTCATTTTTCAATTCTACAATAAATTTGTTCAGCAAATAAAGCCATACACGGATCTCTATCCTCTCACAAAGTCGTCTTATTGAAATGCATTTTACAAAAGCACTCTGCAAACACAGTATGGAAAGTGGAACAGAAAATAGTAGGCCGGTTTGCGGATGTCGTGAAATTCTAGGTTCTCCAATTAACGTAAAGTTAGTTGCGTTTCCTTTACAGTACGTTACAGAACAAACCCCAGCATTTTTTTTTTTTTTTTTGCTGTTGTGTTTTTCTAGGCCAATTTTACGTTCAGTAGTTTGCCATTGTTACTGAACGGTCAGCTGCCGGTACCAACGCAGCTGGAATGAAACCCGGCACTCCGCCATTACGAAGTGCGTTCGCAATGCTTAAGCCACAGACTCTAACCAAAAAAATCTAAAGTCATCGCAGTTTAAAACAGAAGAAAACGAGCGGAGGACACATTTAACTTACAGAAGAGCAAAATACTGAACAAGACAAAATACATATATACACTGTTTAACACTGGTAATGTAAGGGTGTTTTCCGAATCTAGAGCTCCTCTGTGCGTTCCGAGGATTCTTTGTGGAGGGAAAAGAAACAAATAATAGACCCCCTGCCACTTTAAGCATGTCGTAAAAGTCGACTAATTGGGAGTGGGCGGCGTAATCTTCGATGTCGGAGTGTATCTGATTGAAAGGCAACAACAACAACAACAACAAACCAACCAACAGTCTGCATACAGATAAGATCTGTAAAACGAACGCAACAGTTAAGTTTTGGAACAGACTAAAGTTCAGAAGTGAACAAACAACCCAAACTTTCCGCTAAAGTTTACAGCAGGTTTACACGAAGAAGAAGAAGCAGAAGAAGGCGGGTGCGGAGAAGAAGAGAATAAGAAGAAAAGGGCGAGGATGAGGAGAAAAAGAAATAAAAGTATCTTTCACTGCTCTTACATAATTCTTCCATCCTTCTTTTCCGCACACAATAGAAATAAAACTATAAAAGCAAACAGAAAAAAAGGCACAGAAAAATCCCATTAAAAATACACCCAATTTGTATAACAACAGATAAATGCAGAAGAAGAAGAAGAAGAAGAAGAAGAAGAAGAAGAAGAAGAAGAAGAAGAAGAAGAAGAAGAAGAAGAAGAAGAAGAAGAAGAAGAAGAAGAAGAAAAGGAAGAAGAAGAAGAAGAAGAAGAAGAAGAAGAAGAAGAAGAAGAAGAAGAAGAAGAAGAAGTATAACATCTTGCAGACATACCTTCACTAACAGAGACGATTAAAAAGACAACGCAGTTTAAAACAGAAGACATCTTCCGGGGGACAAATTTCAACGGGTGCACCTGAAAACCAACACCGTAATGTTTTGTAAATCCCGTAAGAAAGACACCTGTTAAAGAAAGAGGGCCTCTTTATTTTTACGACCAGTCGTTACATCCCCACTTTTCAAGTAAATGCTTAGGGATTACACGCAAATTGAAATAGGTAAACGAAATCGCTCTATCGTCCCGAAATGGGGTTTTACAGAATGGACTGGGATTACGGAGAATGTTTAGAACAGTTGTAAAATCTAATGTGGTGAATCAGAACAAACAGAAGCACGTTTGTTTGTTAAGCCAGCGAAGATTGGGGGAAAATGTAGATAAAAGCCAGTTGAATAGGAGTGCACTGGTGAAAGTAGAGTACGGGGCGCTGGGGGAAACCCCTGGGGCAACTGACACAACGTAGCAAACACTTGCCGGGGTATTGATTGGAATTCAAGCAAGATGTAGAAAAGGAGTTGAATTATGAGGACATGCTCGTCGTCGTCGTCATAATTATCAATGTACAATAATTGAACGTACAATTTTACTAAGAAGTCCAAAGCAGGAAACGAAAGACACATATTAAGCCTGCCAAGGTAGTTTGTTGGTCAACAGATTTTCCTCATTGCATATCGAACCATTCGGTCCATATGTCAACCCCGAAGTGAGAAACTGCAGGCAACACCAGTTTCGTGTTGGTTTATTCTGCTTCTTTGGCTTCTTGAAATATTCTCTTCTCGGGCTCTTCCCTTTTCATTTGCTGTTCTTGCAGTTAGCTCATGGTTGCAGATTCAGTCACATTTTTCTCGCAAGCGTCTTACGTTCATAGCTTTACCGCCCTCCACAGAAGCGTTACCGGCAAGCCTATCAGCTTGCTCACTTCTTTGTACACTCACATGTTACGGCACGAAAACTAAACATATTTATTAGCCCCGACAGCTTCAGATACATCAACCAACGTCATCAGACCCATCCCTTTTATATCTTTCTGAGCATACTCACTGAGTCAATGAGAAAGCATGCAAGGCTGAAAGTGTACGTCTCCAAGGTAAATGTAAAGACAGTCCAACCTGCAGGCTACTTAGTAACGTACGACGCCCCCTCCCCTTTTCCAGTGTAATAAATATATGGTTAAAGCCCAGGTGTGCTGGCTGCCTCCTGCTGGCTTCTAAGGGCATAGCTTTTGATGCTCAGTGTGCGAAAGTAGAGGTAAACAGTCATGGGCAGGACATGACTGTTCCTTGGGTGAACCCAGTACCAGAGCACCAAGTATTGGCTCTGCATTTATGGAAGACTCCATGGATGGCGGGAAATCCTCATGTTCTGTCCATGTCTTTTCTTGAGGGCTGCTCTGGACAGTCTGATGGAGAGAATCACCTGTGAACTATCTATATCTGTCTATATCCTCTTCATGTCGCTGTTGACACATAAGGCATTCATAAGTGATCTCCATTGCTGCCAATCTGCTGCTTTTCTGCCCATAGTAACCCATGTCAGTTTACATTCCTTCATTTCCCCTTCCATTGTCCTTCTCCATGTTACCTTCGGTCGTTCACGTCTCCTTTTCCCATCAGATGTCCACCGAAGAGCTGTTTTTGCCAGAGTTGTTACAAGGTATTCTGCAAACATGTCCAAGCCATCTCCATCATCTTATTTTGAAAACATTTGCCAGTGATGCACATTCTGTTTTCCTCCTCAGTTCTTCATTTGTGATCTTGTTTGGCCAAAATATTCGTAAAATTCTCCTTAAACATTTATTTTAAAAAGTCTCAAGTTTATGTGCAATTTTCGCTGTCATTTTCCAACATTCACTGTTGTATAATAGTATTCCTAAAATGTTGCTCTTCTATATTCTGAGTTTTGTCTTCAAACTAAATCCCTTTGACTTCCATATATTGTTGAGCATGACAAATGCTTGATTTGCTTTGTTTATTCTTGATGTTACATCCTTTTCAGAATCTCCATCTGGAGTAACTTTACTTCAGAGGTATATAAATTCTTCAACTTCCTCTATTGCTTCATCTTTTAAGATAATTGGATTTTCTGTGAACTAGGAAACACAGGTGATCACACAGCAATGAGACTGCCATCTCCTAGGAAACTACCAGGCAATCCGGGCAATAAATGACTGTAGAAGTCGGATGTGACGCTCGAATTTCCATCTTTGGATGAACGTAGAAGAAGATATGGTTAAACGGCGTTTGTGAGATTCATTTCACGAGGATTCACATATGAGAAGTGACTCTTTGAGTCCAATGGATGTTCTGTGCTGCAAACTGGAGGGAGAGAAAAAGCCAGATTATTTTAACTTTAGTTTTTTCCACCTTTTTTCCCAAATAATAAAACAAGATAGTTTATCACAGTAGCCTGTCTGGGTTAGTTTTAATGGATGCTTTCTCACAGTACCTCTGTAAGAGTTCACTCACTGCACCAAGAGCTACTTTCTCATAGTACCAATTTAGATTGGTATTTTGCACAGTAACATATCAGAGTTAGTTTCTCACAGTACTCTGTCACATTTATTAACACTACCCATTTAGATTAGTTTAGCTGTGTACAGTACCATGGGCAGTCGCTGTGGGGATGGCGGCTAAACGCCCGCCTACGGATCGAAAGGCCGTGGGTTCGCGTCTTGACGGAATCGGACTGATCACAATCCCCACCAAGTGCCGATTGGTCTATAAAAATATAGGTGTAATCCTATATTTCCAATACACCTAAAGGCGTGGTAAAGGGACCTTTACTTTACATTACTATTCCAGAGTTAGTTTCCCACACTATTCTGTCACAGTTTCTCACACTACCTATTTATGTTAGTTTCTCACAGTGCTCTACCAGAGTGGTTTCCTTAAACTCCACACTGTGACACCAGTGGTTCATAACTCAGTTTCCGTACCATTGTGACACATTGGAATTGTCATTCTAAACCAAAGTTTTCCTGATCTAACCACTCCAGGATCGTGTGTCCATTATGACGATGACCACTTGACCGCCTGCAATTATTTGTCGCCTACACTCGAGAGCAGCTCAACTCTGCAAACACAGAGGTCAGTTGAAGGAATTTCCACCTGAGGTGGAATTTTAACCCGCCATTGCCGACCCGGTAGAATCTTGTACTCGTCGCCGAGTTTCCCAAGGTTATGTTGTTACTTGCCTTTACCTGTCTTTTTGTCCTTTTTAGGACGAAATTTTCGTTATTTGAAGCCCTACTCTGGCTTTTGCCAGGGGCCACAATATAACCCGGCCATAAATATGACCTAAAGGCTGAAGGCTGTTTCTGGGACCTCTCCACGGCGATCCTCAACCACACGGTGGCGCATTGTGTCATCGGGTGTTTATCGCTTGTGTGATGTCCTGGTGGGGTAGAAAGTCAGTCAGTCCGGCTGTCAATGCTAGCGGGAAGACCTGGTTGTTCCTTCATTTCTGGACTTAGGGTTTGTTCCAGAACCCTCATTTTGCTTGTGAATCCGTTTTACAGAATGCAGACTGTTAGTTTCTTGTTTCTGAGGCAGATGCACTCCGACTTTGAAGAAAGCCCCTTCCCTTTAATTAGTCGACTTTTACGGCATGCTTGTTGTGAAGGCAGTGGGTCTAATATTCTTTTGCCCACAATAGGACCCAGGAGCCCACACGGGGATTCATGGTTATGTTAATTCAACATTACTATCATTGTTTGTTTGATTGTTTGTACACACGTATGTGTGTGTGTGTGTGTGTGTTTGTGAGTGAGTGTGATATATTTATTGCATTACTGTATAATACAACATATATGTATACTATATTTTATCAGGGCAAAAGTAATTTATATTCAACGTTTCCTCATTCATGCACATTATTATTCCTTGTTTCTGCTTGCTCCTGTACCTGCTGTGAAGTTTCATGATTAAACGGCGTCTCTAGTCAACAAAAGAAAGAACGATTCAAGTCAGAGGTATTGTACTCTCAGGGTAAAATCGTCCCGAGCTGTCTCCCAAATGCATATTTATAGATACCATATTCCCCGAGCGGTAAGGTGTTTCGTCCTATTTAGGACGAAATTTTTTGTTATTTGAAGCCCTGGGGCCGCAATATAGGCAGGCCATAAATGTGGCCAATTGTCTGAACGCGGTTTCTGGGACCTCTCCACGGCGATCCTCATCCACATAGTGGCACTTTGTGTCATCGGGTGTTTATCGCTTGTGTGATGTTCTAGTGGGGTAGAAAGTCAGTCAGTCAGCCCGAGTGGTATAATTGTGTCTGCGTTAAGGGGCAAGGTTAATGCTTTAGAAATATCTTACCCCAAACAGAGAAAGTCCACAGGTCATGGACAGTCAAATATTTCAGGAGTTTTAGATAAGCTGCATGCAGTCGTGGGACCTAGGCTGGACTCTCTCGTGGGACGCAGGTGGGTTGGGGTAAGGGCCAGTTCTAGATGTTTTAGGGTCGTTGAAATCATCTTATAGATCGTTTCAGCCCTGCTTCCCTGTAAAGAATTTTAGTGGCCTGACACACAATGATTGGTTTGTATCAAAGCCCCTGTTACATCGTTTCTTAACCTATGGGTCGCGACCCTTTTGCGGGTCGAACGACCCTTTCACAGGGGTCACCAAAGAACATCGCGAAACACATATTCAATGAAGTTATGAAGTAGTAACGAAAATAACAGTATTGTAGGATCGCCGCATTAGGAAGGCTGAGAACCACTGCTCTATTACCTATCGTTTTCAAAGGCAAACGAGGACGCCAGCGATCGCAGTTCTGGCAATAATGACAACAAATACGATACCAGTTAAATAAATGACAATGGCTATGTAAATGCTGACTTTAAACTTGTTTCAGAACCTGAGTGTTGCGTACACATCCATTTTACAGATCTTACTTTCCTGTATGCATACTGTTGGTTCGTTGCCGCTCAGGCAGATGGACTCCGACTTCAAAGAAAGCCCCCAGTTAAAAGACTTACGACATGCTGGGGAAGCAATGGGTCTATTTTTGTTTCCCCCACAATGGGACTCTGGCACCCACACGAGCGATCATGTAATAAACCGATGATGATGTTAGTAAACGATGATGACAGTGTGATAAATGATGATAACAATAATGAAAATGTCATAAACGATAAACGCAATGTCGAAGACCATGAATGCAACGTCGTCAACAATAAACGCAATGTCGCAAACCATGAATACAACGTCGTCAACGATGAATGCAATCTCGCAAACCATGAATATAACGTCGTCAACGATGAACGCAATGTCGCAAACCATGAATACAACGTCGTCAACGATGGAAGCAATGTCGCAAACTATGAATATAACGTCGTCAACGATCAATGCAATGTCGCAAACCATGAATACAACGTCGTCAACGATGAAAGCAATGTCGCAAACCATGAATACAACGTCGTCAACGATGAATGCAATCTCGCAAACCATGAATACAACGTCGTCAACGATGAAAGCAATGTCGCAAACCATGAATACAACGTCGTCAACGATGAAAGCAATGTCGCAAACCATGAATACAACGTCGTCAACGATGAAAGCAATGTAGCGAACCATGAATGCAACGTTCTACTAGACATGTGTGTGGAAGGTGGGGCAGCTTTAAAAAAATGATGCAATGTCGCAAAACCCGAATACAACGTCGTCAAAGATGCTGGCATTGACTCAACGTTTGGGGAGTTCTTGTTCGAGGGAGGGTAAAACAACGACTGTTCCATCCAGTGAACTAGGGAGGGTTTAAGTCCGGGAAAAT
>CAJHNH020000118.1:286297-322496 GCA_905116865.2 Candidula unifasciata | reverse complement strand
ACAGAAACATGTCATACAAAGCAGGTTCAAGTATTGAGACAGTTAGCCCCCTTCCCCAATCCCCCTTCCCTTACAAGCACAAAGAAACATGTCAAGTACCCCCAGGTCAAGTATTTTACAGTTAGCCCCCCCCCCCCCCCCCCCCCCCCTGCAATCCCTTACAAGCACACAGAAACATGTCATACAAAGCAATGCAGTTCAAGTATTTGAGACAGTTAGCCCCCCCCCCCCCCCCCCCTGCAATCCCCTTTTACCCCAACACAAAGCAAAGTATTTGATACAGTGAGCCCCCTTTCCCTTACAAGCACACACAGAAAACATGTCATACAAAGCAGGTCAAGTATTGAGACAGTTAGCCCCCCCCCCCCCCCTTCCCCCCTGCAATCCCTTACAAGCACACAGAAACATGTCATACAAAGCAGGTCAAGTACTGAGACAGTTAGCCCCCCCCCCCCTCCCCCTGCAATCCCTTACAAGCACACAGAAACATGTCATACAAAGCAGGTCAAGTATTGAGACAGTTAGCCCCCCTCCCCCTCCCCCTGCAATCCCTTACAAGCACACAGAAATATGTCATACAAAGCAGGTCAAGTATTAGACAGTTAGCCCCCCCCCCCCCCCCCCCCCCCCCAATCCCTTACAAGCACACAGAAACATGTCATACAAAGCAGGTCAGGTATTGAGACAGTTAGCCCCCCCTTCCCCCCCTGCAATCCCTTACAAGCACACAGAAACATGTCATACAAAGCAGGTCAAGTATTGAGACAGTTAGCCCCCCCCCCCCCCCCCCCCCCCCAATCCCTTACAAGCACACAGAAACATCTCATACAAAGCATATTCATTGCTTCCCTACGCTTCTAGTGCCAGACATGGTCACTCAACAAAACATAACAGAAAATTAGTAACTATGGAAATGAGGTGTATGAGAAAGGCTGTCAGCGTGACCAGGAATGAGGTCATATCAGATAAAGTCGGTACAGAATCAATTCTAAATTATATACAAAGACAGTAAATCAAATGGTTTGCCCACTTTAGGAGAATATCTTCTGATGCTATACCATACAAGGCATATATGAAAAGAGGAGAAAGATGTAGAGCAAGAGGTAGACCAAGAACACGATGGGAAGATATCATCAGAGAAACTACAGCACCACGATGTGACTATGGTCGAAGCCGTCAGAAGAGCACGTAGCAGGATCTGCTATCTCCATCGACACCCGAAGCGGTAAAAGGATGCAAAGAAGAAGAAAAAAAGGATGCTCATCCAGCAGAATGAGAAGAGAGAGAAGAAGTAAAGAGGGAGGAGAAGAGAGAGAAGAGAGAAGAAGAAGAGAGAAGAAGAAAAGACCAGAAGAAGAAAGGAGGGAGAATGAGAGGAGGAAGAAGAAGAAGAGAAGAAGGAGGAGGAAGAAGAGGAGGAGAAGAGAAGGAGGAGGAGGGAGAGAGAGGAGGAGAGGAAGTGAGAAGGAAGAGAGAGAGAAGAAGAGGAGGAGAAGAAGAGAGGAAGAGAGAGGAAGGAGGAGAGAAGGGAAGAGAGAAGAAGGAGAGAAGGAGGAGAAGAAGAGAAGGAGAAGAAGAAGAAGAGAGAGGAGGAGGAGGAGGAGGAGGAGAAGAAGAAGAGAGAAGAAGAAGAGAGAGGAGAAAGAGAGGAGGAGGAGGAAAGAGAGAGAGGAGGAGAGAAGAGAAGAAGAGGAGGAGAGAGGAGGAGAAGAAGAGAGAGAAGAAGAGGAGAGAGGAGGAAGAGGAGGAGAGAGAGGAGAGGAAGAGAGAAGAGAAAGGAGGAGGAGGAAGAAGAGAGGAGAGAAGAAGAGGAGGAGGAGGAGAAGGAGAAGAAGGAGAAGAAGGAGGAAGAGAGAGGAAGAGAGAAGAAGAGAGAGAGAAGAGGAGGAGAGAAGAGAGAGAAGAGAGAGAGGAGAGGAGAGAGAGATGAGAGAGAGAGAAGAAGAAGAGGAGGAGAGAGGAGGAGAAGAAGGAGAGAGAAGAAGAAGAAGAAGAAGAGAGAGGAGAGAAGGAGAGAGAAGGAAGAAGAGAGAAGAAGGAGAAGAAGAGAGGAGGAGGAAGAGAAGGAAGAAGAAGAAGAGGAGAGAGGAGGAGGAGAGGAGAAGAAGAAGAAGAGAGAAGAGAAGGAGAAGAGGAGAAGAGAAGAGGAAGAGAGAGAGAGGAGAAGAGAAGAGAGGAGGAGAAGAAGAGGAGAGAGAGAGAAGGAGAGGAGAGAGAAGGAGAGAAGAGAGGAGAGAGAAGAGAGAAGAGAGAGAGAAGAAGAAGAGAGGAGGAGAAGGAGGAGGAAGAAGAGAGAAGAGAGAAGAAGGAGGAGAGGAGAGAAGAGGAAGAGAAGGAGGAGGAGAGAAGAGGAAAAAGAAGAGGAGAGGAGAGAGGAGGAGGAGAGGAGAAGAGAGAGAAGGAGGAGGAGAGGAGAAGAAGAAGGAGAAGAGGAGAGGAGGAGAAGAAGAAGAAGAAGAAGGAGAAGGAGAAGAGGAGGAAGAGAGAGGAGGAAGAAGAAGAAGAGAAGAGAGAGAAGAGAGAGAAGAGAGGAGAGGAGAGAGAAGAGAGGAAGAGAGAGAGAGAAGAAGGAAGAGAGAGAAGAGAGGAAGAGGAGAGGAAGAGGAGAGAGAAGAGAGAGGAGAGAAAGAAGAGAAGAAGAGGAAGGAGAAGAGAGAGGAGGAGAGAGGAGAAGAGAGGAGAGAGAGGAGAAGAGAGAGGAGAAGGAGAGAAGAGGAAGAAGAGGAGGAGAGAAGAGAGGAAGAGAGAAGGAAGGAGAGGAGAGAGGAGGAGAAGAGAGAAGAAGAGGAGAGAAGAGAAGAGGAGGAGAGAAGAAGAAGAAGAGAGAAGAAGAAGAGGAGAGGAGGAGAAGAAGAGAAGAAGAAGAGAGGAGGAGGAAGAGAGAGGAGAGAGGAAGAGGAAGAGAGAGAGGAAGAAGAAGGAGAGGAGAAGAGAGAGGAGGAGGAGAAGAGAGGAGAGAAGAAGAAGAGAGAGAGGAGAGAGGAGGAGAGAAGAGGAGGAGGAAGAAGGAGAGAGGAGAAGAGAGGAAGGAGAAGGAAGAAAGGAGAGAAAAGAGGAGGAGAGGAGAGAGAGGAGGAGAGAGAAGAGAAGAAGAGAGAGAAGAGAGAGAAGAGAGAGAGAGAGGAGAGGAGAGAGAGAGAGGAGAAAGAGAAGAGAGGAGAAAGGAGGAGAAGAAGAGGAGGAAGAGAGAAGAAGAGAAGAGAAGAAGGAGAAGAAGGAAGAGAGAGAGAGAGGAGAAGAGGAGAGAAGAAGAAGAAGAAGAGGAGGAGAGAGGAGAGGAGAGAGAGAGAGAGGAGGAGAAGAAGAAGAAGAGGAGAAGAAGAAGAAGAGGAGGAGGAGAAAGAGAGAAGAGGAGAAGAAGAAGAGAAGAGAGAAGAGAGAGAAGAAGGAGGAGGAGAAAGAGAGAGAGAAGGAGGAGGAAGAAGAGAGAAGAGAGAGGAGAAGAGGAGAGAGAGAGAGGAGAGAGAAGGAGGAAGAGAGAAGGAGGAAGAGAGAAGGAGGAAGAGAGAAGGAGGAAGAGAGAAGGAGGAAGAGAGAGGAGGAGAGAGAAGAGAAGAGGAAGAGGAGAAGAGAAGAGAAGAGAGAGGAGAGAGAGAGAGAAGAAGGAGAAGAGAGAAGAAGAGGAGAGAGAAGAAGAAGAAGAGAGAGGAGAAGAAGAGAAGAAGAAGAAGGAGAAGAAGAGAAGAAGAGAGGAAGAAGAGAGAGAGAGAGAAGGAGAGAAGAAGAGAGGAGAGAGGAAGAAGAAGAAGAAGGAGAAGAGAAGAAGAAGAGAGAGAAGAGAGAGAGAGAAGAAGAAGAGAGAGAAGAGGAGAGAGGAGGAAGAAGAGAGAAGAAGAAGAAGAAGAGAGGAGAAGAAGAGAAGAAGAGGAGAGAGAGAGAGGAGAGAGGAGGAGAGAAGAGAAGAGAGAAGAGAAGAGAGAGAAGAGAGAAGAAAAGAGGAGGAGAGAAGAAGAGAAGGAAGAGAGAAGGAAGAAGAGAGAAGAGGAGAGAGAGAGAGAGAGAGAGAAGAGAGAGAGAGAGAAGAGGAGAGAGAAGAAGGAGGAGAGAGAAGAAGAGAGAGAAGGAGAAAGAAAGAAGGAAGAGAGAGAAGAAGAGAAGAGAAGAAGAAGAAGAGAAGAGAAGAAAGAAGAAGAGGAGGAGAAGAGAAGAGAAGAGAAGAGAGAAGAAGAGAAAAGAGGAGAAGAAGAAGGAGGAGAGAGAGAGAAGAAGAAGAGAGAGAAAGAAGGAAGAAGAGAGAGAGAAGAGAAGAGAGGAGGAGAGAGGAAGGAGAAGAGAGAGAGAGAGAGAGGAGAAGAGAGAGAAGGAAGAAGAGAAGAAGAGAAGAAGAAGAGAAAGAGAAGAGAGAAGGAGAAGAGGAGAGAAGAAGAAGAGAGAGAAGAGAGAAGAGAGAGAAGAGAAGAGAGAGAGAAGAAGAGAGGAGGAAGAAGAGAAGGAGAAGAGAGAAGAAGAGAAAGAGAAGAGAGAAGAGGAGGAGAAGAAGAGAAGAGAAGAAGAAGAAGAAGAAGAGAGAAGAGGAAGAGAAGAGAGAGAAGAGAGAGAGAGAAGAGAGAGAAGAAGAAAGAGAAGAGAGAGAGAGAGGAGAGGAGAGAAGAAGAAGAGAGAGAGAAGAAGAAGAAAGAGAAGAGAGAGAGGAAAGGAGAGAGAGGAGAGAAGAGAGAAGAGGAGAAGAGAGAGAGAGAAGAGAGAGAAGAGAAGAAGAGAGAAGGAGGAGAGAGAGGAGGAGAAGAGAAGAGAAGGGAGAAGGAGAAGAAGAGGAGAAGAGGAGGAGAGAGAAGAAGAAGGAGAAGAAGAGAGAGAAGAAAGAGAGGAGAGAGAGAGGAGGAAGAGAGGAAGAGAGAAGAAGAAGAGAGAGAGGAAGAGGAGAGAAGAAGAGAAGAGAGAAGAAGAGAAGAAGAGAGAAGAGAGAAGAGAGAAGGAGAAGAGAGAAGGAGGAGGAGAGAGAGAAAGGAGAGAAGAAGAGAAGAAGAAGAAGAAGAGAAGAAGAAGAAGAGAGAAGAGGAGAGAAGGAGAGAGGAGAGGAGAAGAGAGAAGGAGAAGAAGAGAAGGAGAGAGAAGGAAGAGAGAAGAAGAAGAGAGAAGGAGGGAGAAGAAAGAAGAAGAAGAGAGAAGAGAGGAAGAGAAAGAGAAGAGAGAGAGGAGAGAGGAAGAAGAGAGGAAGAAGAAGAAGGAGAAGAGAAGAAGAGGAAGAGGAGAGAGAGAAGAGGAGAAAGAGAGAGACAGAGAATAAGAAGAGAGAAGAAGAGGAGAGAGAAGAAGAGAAGAAGAGAAGAGAAGAAGAGGAGAGAGGAGGCAAGAGAAGAGAAGAAGAAGAGAGAGAGAAGAGAAGAAGAAGAAGAGAGGAGGAGGAGAAGGAGAAGAGGAGAGAAGAAGAGAGGAAGAGAGAGAGGAGAAGAAGAAGAAGAGAGGAGAAGAAAGAGAGAAGGAAGGAAGAGAGAAGAGAAGAAGAAGAGGAGAAGAAGAGAAGAGAGGAGGAGGAGGAGGAGAGAGAAGAGAGAAGAGAGAGAGAAGAAGGAGAAGAGAGAGAGAGAAGGAAGAGAGAAGAAGAGGAGAGAAGAAGAGAAGAGAGAGAGGAGAAGGAGAAGAAGAGAAGAGAGAGAGAAGGAGGAGGAAGAGAGGAGAGAGGAGAAGGAGAGAGAGAGAGAGAGAAGGAGAAGAGAGGACAGAAGAAGAGAGAGAGAGAAGAAGTAAAGAAAGAGGAGGAGATGTGAGAAAAGAAGAGAGAAGAAGAGAAGAGGAGCAGAGGAGTGAGAAGAAGGAAGAGGAGAGAAGAAGAGGAGGAAGAAGAGAAAGAAGGAGAAGAAGAAGAGAGAAGAAGGAGAAGGAGGAGAAGAAGAAGAGGAGAAAGAAGAAGAGAGAAGAAGAGAAGAGAAGAAGAGAGGAGAGAAGAAGAAGAGAGAGAAGAAAAGAGAGAGAAGGGAGGAAGAAGAGGAAGAGAGAAGAGAAGAAGAAGAGGAGAGAAGAGGAGGAGGAGGAGAGAATGAGAAGAGAGAAGAAGTAAAGACCAGCAGACACATGTGAGAATAAGAAGAGAGAAGTAAAGACCAGCAGACACATGTGAGAATGGGAAGAGGGAAGAAGTAAAGACCAGCAGACACATGTGAGAATGGGAAGAGAGAAGAAGTAAAGAGAGAAGAGAAGAGGAGGAAAAGGAAGAGAGAAGAAGTAAGAGAGAGGAGAGGAATGTGAGAATGGGAAGAGAGAAGAAGTAAAGACCAGCAGACACATGTGAGAATAAGAAGAGAGAAGAAGTAAAGACCAGCAGGCACATGTGAGAATGAGAAGAGAGAAGAAGTAAAGACGAGCAACAGACAGCACAGACAAAATATGGTTTACTAATAGATTCAAACAGACAGCACAGCAAAAACATTTGCAAATACAGTACAACAGACAGCACATATGAAACAATCCTTTAGTAATACAGTACAACAGACAGCACATATGAAACAATCCTTTAGTAATACAGTACAACAGACAGCACATATAAAACAATCATTTAGTAATACAGCACAACAGACAGAACAGGCAAACAATCATTTAATAATACAGTACAACAGACAACACAGGCAAACAATAATTTGATAATACAAAACACTAGACAACACAGGCAAACAATTATTTAATAATACAGTACAAAAGACAACACAGGCAAACAATCATTTAATAATACAGTACAACAGACAACACAGGCAAACAATCATTTAATAATACAGTACAAAAGACAACACAGGCAAACAATTATTTAATAATACAGTACAACAAACAACACAGGCAAACAATCACTTAATAATACAGTACAACAGACAACACAGGCAAACAATCATTTAATAATACAGTACAACAAACAACACAGGCAAACAATAATTTAATAATACAGTACAACAGACAACACAGGCAAACAATTATTTAATAATACAGTACAACAAACAACACAGGCAAACAATAATTTAATAATACAGTACAACAAACAACACAGGCAAACAATCACTTAATAATACAGTACAACAGACAACACAGGCAAACAATCATTTAATAATACAGTACAACAAACAACACAGGCAAACAATAATTTAATAATACAGTACAAAAGACAACACAGGCAAACAATTATTTAATAATACAGTACAACAGACAACACAGGCAAACAATTATTTAATAATACAGTACAAAAGACAACACAGACAAACAATCATTTAAAAATACAGTACAAAAGACAACAAAGGCAAACAATTATTTAATAATACAAAACACTAGACAACACAGGCAAACAATAATTTAATAATACAGTACAAAGACAACACAGGCAAACAATAATTTAATAATACAGTACAACAGACAACACAGGCAAACAATAATTTAATAATACAGTACAACAGACAACACAGGCAAACAATTATTTAATAATACAGTACAACAGACATCATAGGAAAACAGCTTCTTACCAATACAGTACAACAAAGTGCTATACCTGCTGCCGCCATTGTTGTATCAAGAAATACTTCACGATGTCTAAATATGAGAACAGACTACGCGGAGATAACAATGTGGATATATGAGCCACCGTATAGTGGGTATACAAGACAAACACAGTAGAGAGAAGCTCTTGGCAACCTTCCCCGTATGACGACAAACAAGACACTGAGAGCCCCGGGCCGCCTGGACAACCGTGCCACAGCTGAGCCCCATCTTGTGCCAGCGTCGACATGAAATACTGTGCCCGGTGCCGAGGCTGGCCCAACAATATCTTTCAGGCATTCAGCCTAGGTTCCTGCTTTATCGCAAATAGGTCATAGCATAATTGTTCAGTTCCTATGCTACTCAAAATCGTTGTCTCATATGAACAGTCAGACAGAGGGCAGTACCGGCAAAATCCAACAGCACACATACGCATCAAGTGTATACATCAGCTTCGCCTACAGGTGCCAACCCTTACAGTCTGTCACTAGAATTGATTTCCCTAAATTCTAGAAGCAAAAACCCCGGGTATTTTGTTCCATACTTATGACTGTTAACTTAACGCCGGCAGCTTTTACTTCCCAGCACTTTACCTGGTTCATTTACTTTTTAAGTATCCAGAAACCATGAGTTGTTAACCCTTTGACTCGGTACTATGGATATCGCAACCCTTCGGCCTTGATTACATGATAGATACCGTAAATCTGGGAGAAGTTTACTGCATAAGCCACACCGCCAGTTGTGTGGCAGCCAGTCGCTTTCTGAACACTCAGTGAACGACACATACCTGCAGGAGCACAGGTCATTACACAAAAAACGCACAGCAAAGAATGAGTCATTGTGTCGTTTGTGAAACTGGACTTCGTCTTGACCCAACTTATTGTCCCCATTGCCCAGTGGCAATATCTATTAGACCCTTTCACTAGATCGATTACTGGGCAGAACAGGCTCTAACACATAAAGGCGAGGCAGGCTCTACCACGTTAAGGTGAGGTAGGCTCTACCACATGAAGGTGAGGCAGGCTCTACCACGTTAAGGTGAGGTAGGCTCTACCACATGAAGGTGAGGCAGGCTCTACCACATGAAGGTGAGGCAGGCTCTACCACATGAAGGTGAGGCAGGTTCTACCACATGAAGGTGAGGCAGGCTCTACCACATGAAGGTGAGGCAGGCTCTACCACATGAACGTGAGGCAGACTCTACCACATGAAGGTGAGGCAGGCTCTACCACATGAAGGTGATGCAGGCTCTACCACGTTACGGCGAGGCAGGCTCTACCACATAAAGGTGAGGCAGGCTCTAGCACATGAAGGTGAGGCAGGCTCTACCACATGAAGGTGAGGTAGGCTGTACCACATGAAGGTGAGGCAGGCTCTACCACATGAAGGTGAGGCAGGCTATACCACATGAAGGTGAGGCAGGCTCTACCACATAAAGGTGAGGCAGGCTCTACCACATGAAGTTGAGGCAGGCTGTACCACGTTACGGTGAGGCAGGCTCTACCACATGAAGGCAAGGCAGGCTCTACCACATGAAGGTGAGGCAGGCTCTACCACATGAAGGTGAGGCAGACTCTACCACATGAAGTTGAGGCAGGCTCTACCACGTTACGGTGAGGCAGGCTCTACCACATGAAGGTGAGGCAGGCTCTACCACATGAAGGTGAGGCAGGCTCTACCACATGAAGGTGAGGCAGGCTCTACCACATGAAGGTGAGGCAGGCTGTACCACATGAAGGTGAGGCAGGCTCTACCACATGAAGGCGAGGCAGGCTGTACCACATGAAGATGAGGCAGACTCTACCACATGAAGATGAGGCAGGCTCTACCACATGAAGTTGAGGCAGGCTCTACCACGTTAAGGTGAGGCAGGCTCTACCACATGAAGTTGAGGCAGGCTCTACCACATGAAGGTGAGGCAGGCTCTACCACATGAAGTTGAGGCAGGCTCTACCACGTTAAGGTGAGGCAGGCTCTACCACATGAAGATGAGGCAGGCTCTACCACATGAAGGTGAGGCAGGCTCTACTACATGAAGGTGAGGCAGACTCTACCACATAAAGGTGAGGCAGGCTGTACCACATGGAGGTGAGGCAGGCTCTACCACATGAAGGCGAGGCAGGCTGTACCACATGAAGGCGAGGCAGGCTGTACCACATGAAGGTGAGGCAGGCTGTACCACATGAAGGTGAGGCAGGCTCTACCACATGAAGATGAGGCAGGCTCTACCACATGAAGGTGAGGCAGGCTCTACCACATAAAGGTGAGGCAGGCTCTACCACATGAAGGTGAGGCAGGCTCTACCACATGAAGGTGAGGCAGGCTCTACCACATGAAGGTGAGGCAGGCTGTACCACATGAAGGTGAGGCAGGCTCTACCACGTTAAGGTGAGGCAGGCTCTACCACACGAAAGTGAGGCAGACTCTACCACATGAAGGTGAGGCAGGCTCTACCACGTTAAGGTGAGGCAGGCTTTACCACACGAAGGTGAAGCAGGCTCTACCACATGAAAGTGAGGCAGGCTGTTCCACATGAAAGTGAGGCAGGCTCTACCACATAAAGGTGAGGCAGGCTCTACCACATGAAGGTGAGGCAGGCTCTACCACATGAAGGTGAGGCAGGCTCTACTACATGAAGGTGAGGCAGGCTCTACCACATGAAAGTAAGGCAGGCTCTACCACATGAAAGTGAGGCAGACTCTACCACATAAAGGTGAGGCAGGCTCTACCACATGAAGGTGAGGCAGGCTCTACCACTTAAAGGTGAGGCAGGCTCTACCACATGAAGGTGAGGCAGGCTCTACCACATGAAGGTGAGGCAGGCTCTACCACATGAAGGTGAGGCAGGCTGTACCACATGAAGGTGAGGCAGGCTCTACCACGTTAAGGTGAGGCAGGCTCTACCACACGAAGGTGAGGCAGACTCTACCACATAAAGGTGAGGCAGGCTCTACCACGTTAAGGTGAGGCAGGCTTTACCACACGAAGGTGAGGCAGGCTCTACCACATGAAGGTGAGGCAGACTCTACCACATGAAGGTGAGGCAGACTCTACCACATGAAGGTGAGGCAGGCTCTACCACATGAAGGTGAGGCAGGCTCTACCACATGAAGGTGAGGCAGGCTCTACCACATGAAGGTGAGGCAGGCTCTACCACATGAAAGTGAGGCAGGCTCTACCACATGAAAGTGAGGCAGACTCTACCACATAAAGGTGAGGCAGGCTCTACCACATGAAGGTGAGGCAGGCTCTACCACATGAAGGTGAGGCAGGCTCTACCACATGAAGGTGAGGCAGGCTCTACAACATGAAGTTGGGGCAGGCTCTACAACATGAATTTTAGGGAGGCTCTACCACACAATGTTGAGGCAGGCACTATGTTAAGGTAAGGCAGGCTCCACCACACGAAGGTGAGACAGACTCTACCACATTAAGGTGAGGCAGGCTCTACCACGTTAAGGTGAGGCAGGCTCTACCACGTTAAGGTGAGGCAGGCTCTACCACGTTAAGGTGAGGCAGGCTCTACCACGTTAAGGTGAGGCAGGCTCTACCATGTTAAGGTGAAGCAGGCTCTACCACGTTAAGGTTAGGCCGGCTCTACCACATGAAGGTGAGGCAGTCACTACCACATGAAGGTGAGGCAGGCTCTACCACATAAAGGTGAGGCAGGCTCTACCACATGAAAGTGAGGCAGGCTCTACCACATGAAGGTGAGGCAGGCTGTACCACATGAAGGTAAGGCAGGCTCCACCACATGAAGGTGAGGCAGGCTCTACCACATGAAGGTGAGGCAGGCTCCACCACATGAAGGTGAGGCAGGCTCTACCACATGAAGGTGAGGCAGGCTCTACCACATGAAGGTGAGGCAGACTCTACCACATGAAGGTGAGGCAGACTCTACCACATGAAGGTGAGGCAGGCTGTTCCACATGAAAGTGAGGCAGGCTCTACCACATAAAGGTGAGGCAGGCTCTACCACATAAAGGTGAGGCAGGCTCTACCACATAAAGGCGAGGCAGGCTCTACCACATAAAGGTGAGGCAGGCTCTACCACATAAAGGTGAGGCAGGCTCTACCACATAAAGGTGAGGCAGGCTCTACCACATGAAGGTGAGGCAGGCTCTACCACATAAAGGTGAGGCAGGCTCTACCACATAAAGATGAGGCAGGCTCTACCACATGAAGGTGAGACAGGCTGTACCACATGAAGGTGAGACAGGCTCTACCACATGAAGATGAGGCAAACTCTACCACATGAAAGTGAGGCAGGCTCTACCACATGAAGGTGAGGCAGGCTCTACCACATGAAGGCGAGGCTGGCTTGAGGAAGAGAGGCCCAGAGACATTAAGAGTCCTAGGCATCACCGCCCCACTAATATTGATACTCTCAGCCTCTGCCAAAGTGAGCATAATGCAGTCTGTGGAGTGGAGGGCTGGCGCAACATCATCTGTGCACTTACGCTGTGCCAACATTAAGATAAAACAACACTGTGTGGCGTGGGAAGACCTACTCAGCAGGTATCTGTACACTCACCCTGTGCTAACATCAAGATGAAACAGTACAGTGTGGCGTAGGAAGACCGACTCAGCAGGTATCTGTACACTCACCCAGTGCCAGCATCAAAATGAAACAATACTGTGTGGCGTAGAAAGACCGACTCAGCAGGTATCTGTGCACTCACCCTGTGCCAACATTAAGATGAAACAATACTGTGTGGCGTAGGAAGACCGACTCAGCAAGTATCTGTACACTCACCCTGACTATCTGCCCCATGTTCACAGACACATAGATCCAGGTGTAGAGAGGGCGGAACTCCAGCTTCTCCAGGCGATAGGCTACACTGTTTAAACCGTCCACATCCTGACGTATCTGTGTTGTCCGGAACAATTTGAATCTGTATCAAACAACCGAAACCACATCTCAGGATCAAGCTACATTATTTCCTGATACAGTCAGCAACGTGTATTTTAATACTGACACTTTCTGTCAGTCTATGCTTGACCTCATCCTCAGCAGGTATACATCATTGCACCGTCACCTCCTCACGTCATCATCAGGTATACATCATTGCACTGTCACCTCCTCACGTCATCATCAGGTATACATCATTGCACCGTCACCTCCTCACGTCATCATCAGGTATACATCATTGCACTGTCACCTCCTCACGTCATCATCAGGTATACATCATTGCACCGTCACCACCTCACATCATCATCAGGTATACATCATTGCACCGTCACCACCTCACGTCACCATCATCAGGTATACATCATTGCACCGTCACCACCTCACGTCATCATCAGGTATACATCATTGCACCGTCACCTCCTCACGTCATCATCAGGTATACATCATTGCACCGTCACCTCCTCACGTCATCATCATCAGGTATACATCATTGCACCGTCACCTCCTCACGTCATCTTCAGGTATACATCATTGCACCGTCACCACCTCACGTCATCATCATCAGGTATACATCATTGCACCGTCACCACCTCACATCATCATCAGGTATACATCATTGCACCGTCACCACCTCACATCATCATCAGGTATACATAATTACACTGTCACCACCTCACATCATCATCAGGTATACATCATTGCACCGTCCCCTCCTCACGTCACCATCATCAGGTATACATCATTGCACCGTCCCCTCCTCACGTCACCATCATCAGGTATACATCATTGCACCGTCACCACCTCACGTCATCATCAGGTATACATCATTGCACCGTCACCACCTCACGTCATCATCATCAGGTATACATCATTGCACCGTCACCACCTCACGTCATCATCAGGTATACATCATTGCACCGTCACCACCTCACATCATCATCAGGTATACATCATTGCACCGTCACCACCTCACGTCATCATCATCAGGTATACATCTTTGCACCGTCATCACCTCACGTCATCATCAGGTATACATCATTGCACCGTCACCACCTCACGTCATCATCATCAGGTATACATCATTGCACCGTCACCACCTCACGTCATCATCATCAGGTATACATCATTGCACCGTCACCACCTCACGTCATCATCAGGTATACATCATTGCACCGTCACCACCTCACGTCATCATCATCATTTATACATCATTGCCCCGTCACCACCTCACGTCATCATCATCATTTATACATCATTGCACCGTCACCACCTCACGTCATCATCAGGTATACATCATTGCACCGTCACCACCTCACATCTTCATCAGGTATACATCATTGCACCGTCACCACCTCACGTCATCATCATCAGGTATACATACCTGCACCGTCACCACCTCACATCGTCATCAGGTATACATACCTGCACCGTCACCACCTCACGTCATCATCATCAGGTATACATCATTGCACCGTCACCACCTCACGTCATCATCATCAGTTATACATCACTGCACCGTCACCACCTCACGTCATCATCATCAGGTATACATCATTGCACCGTCACCACCTCACGTCATCATCATCAGGTATACATCACTGCACCGTCACCACCTCACGTCATCATCATCAGGTATACATCATTGCACCGTCACCACCTCACGTCATCATCATCAGGTATACATCATTGCACCGTCACCACCTCACATCATCATCAGGTATACATCATTGCACCGTCACCACCTCACATCATCAGCAGGTATACATCATTGCACCGTCACCACCTCACGTCATCATCAGGTACACATCATTGCACCGTTACCACCTCACGTCATCATCATCATCGGGTATACATCATTGCACCGTCACCACCTCACGTCATCATCATTTGCTAGCCAGAGACTGGTGCTTTAGCTATTGGACCATGTATGTTATTACAATGACACCCCAAGCCCCAATCCCCAAGCCCCAAGCCATCTATGACACTCTCAGACTTGTGCTTGAACACGAATCGCATTGTCTGACACTTGCATTTATTATTTAAGCATTTCAAGATAGACCAGTACTTGTTGATTCGGTGCGGTCTGTGGTGAGCACTGTCAGACAGACCAGTACTTGTTGATTCTGTGCTGTCTGTGGTGAGCACTGTCAGATAGACCAGTACTTGTTGATTCGGTGCTGTCTGTGGTGAGCACTGTCAGATAGACCAGTACTTGTTGATTCTGTGCTGTCTGTGGTGAGCACTGTCAGATAGACCAGTACTTGTTGATTCGTTGCTGTCTGTGGTGAGCACTGTCAGACAGACCAGTACTTGTTGATTCTGTGCTGTCTGTGGTGAGCACTGTCAGACAGACCAGTACTTGTTGATTCGGTGCTGTCTGTAGTGAGCACTGTCAGATAGACCAGTACTTGTTGATTCTGTGCTGTCTGTAGTGAGCACTGTCAGATAGACCAGTACTTGTTGATTCTGTGCTGTCTGTGGTGAGCACTGTCAGATAGACCAGTACTTGTTGATTCTGTGCTGTCTGTGGTGAGCACTGTCAGACAGACCAGTACTTGTTGATTCTGTGCTGTCTGTAGTTAGTACTGTCAGATAGACCAGTACTTGTTGATTCTGTGCTGTCTGTAGTGAGCACTGTCAGATAGACCAGTACTTGTTGATTCTGTGCCGTCTGTAGTTAGCACTGTCAGATAGACCAGTACTTGTTGATTCTGTGCTGTCTGTAGTGAGCACTGTCAGATAGATCAGTACTTGTTGATTCTGTGCTGTCTGTGGTGAGCACTGTCAGATAGACCAGTACTTGCTGATTCGGTGCTGTCTGTAGTGAGCACTGTCAGATAGACCAGTACTTGTTGATTCGGTGCTGTCTGTGGTGAGCACTGTCAGATAGACCAGTACTTGTTGATTCGGTGCTGTCTGTGGTGAGCACTGTCAGATAGACCAGTACTTGTTGATTCGGTGCTGTCTGTAGTGAGCACTGTCAGATAGACCAGTACTTGTTGATTCTGTGCTGTCTGTAGTGAGCACTGTCAGATAGACCAGTACTTCTTGATTCTGTGCTGTCTGTGGTGAGCACTGTCAGATAGACGAGTACTTGTTGATTCGGTGCTGTCTGTAGTGAGCACTGTCAGATAGACGAGTACTTGTTGATTCGGTGCTGTCTGTAGTGAGCACTGTCAGATAGACGAGTACTTGTTGATTCGGTGCTGTCTGCATTGGATGACTTAGAACATGACACACCCATTGCATTCTGTTCTCTTATCTTTTTGTTCGGTTGCGAACGGGCACATAGATATAAGGTTCAGTCGTTAGTTAGTTGCTGCCATCTCAAGGGCAAGTTGTGTACTTACAGCTCCATACTAAATGAATGCCGGAAAGCTAATCCCATGAGGATTTATAATAATTTGTTTAAAGCATCACATATATTCACATTAATTACTACCAGTTACATTTTGCCCTCGATCCCCCCGTCCCAATTATGCGGCCCTGTGCACCCGCACATCTCGCACAAGCTTAAATATGCCCTAACGATGTGACAGGTAATAGTAACACATGATGATGATGATGTGTTTCATATCAGATGTTTTACACGTCAATTGGCAATTCTCTCAGTCACAGATGTAAAGGCACATACTTCAGGAAGGGTAACCAGGGTTGTTTGTGTCACCCCCACAGCAGGGGAGATAGTACAACACAAGAGAAACGCACATACTTCAGGAAGGGTAACTAGGATTGTTTGTGTCACCCCCACAGCAGGGGAGATAGTACAACACAAGAGAAACGCACATACTTCAGAAAGGGTAACTAGGATTGTTTGTGTCACCCCCACAGCAGGGGAGATAGTACAACACAAGAGAAACGCACATACTTCAGAAAGGGTAACTAGGATTGTTTGTGTCACCCCCACAGCAGTGGAGATGGTACAACACAAGAGAAACGCACATACTTTAGGAAGGGTAACCAGGATTGTTTGTGTCACCCCCACAGCAGGGGAGATAGTACAACACAAGAGAAACGCACATACTTCAGGAAGGGTAACTAGGATTGTTTGTGTCACCCTCACAGCAGGGAAGATAGTACAACACAAGAGAAACGCACATACTTCAGGAAGGGTAACCAGGATTGTTTGTGTCACCCCCACATGAGGAAAGATATACAACACAAGAGAAACGCACATACTTCAGGAAGGATAACCAGGATTGTTTGTGTCACCCCTACAGCAGGTGAGATAGAACAACACAAGAGAAACGCACATACTTCAGGAAGGATAACCGGGGTTGTTTGTGTCACCCTCACAGGAGGGGAGATAGTACAACACAAGAGAAAGGCACACATTGATGACAGAAGCCTCTACCTGTCCGGAAACTCTTCATTGCCCTTGTCTCTGTCATGCTTGAAGCTGTAGTATTGCCCGATGACCACTGGGTAGCGGACATGCTTGTAGCCTTTGAGTTGACATCTGGTCAAGAAACACCAGCTCATCAACAACGCGGTTCCATTGTTTTCTTTTACGTACAAACGAACATCAATCACGTTTAAAAAAGTAACTTTCTCCTCCTCCTCACGTGTACTCACCATCTGGAATCTTCGGTCGATGAACCGACAATACAGGCCCATGCAGGAACATTGACAACAATTATATATAAAGAACAATTATGAATACACAACAATTATGTATACACAACAATTACAAATACACAACAATTATATATACAGAACAATTATGTATACAGAATATTTATATATACAAAACAATTATATATATACAGAACAATTATATAAACAGAACACTTATATATATATACAAAACAATTATATATATACACAACAATTATATATACAGAACAATTATATACACAGAACAATTATATATACAGAACAATTATATATACAGAACAATTATATATACAGAACAATTATATATACAGAACAATTATATAAACAGAACACTTATATATACAGAACAATTATATATACAGAACAATTATATAAACAGAACAATTATATAAACAGAACACTTATATATATACAGAACAATTATATATACAGAACAATTATATATACAGAACAATTATATATACAGAACAATTATACATACAGAACAATTATATTTATATTTACAACAATTATATGTACACAAAAATAATATATACAAAACAATTATATATACACAACAATTATATATATATAATATATAATATATATATATATATATATATATTATATATATATATATATATATATATATATATATATATATATATACAGAACAATTATATGTACACAAAAATTATATATACAAAACAATTATATATATATATATATACAACAAATATATATATACAACAATTATATGTACACAAAAATTATATATACAAAACAATTATATATATACAACAATTACATGCACACGACAATTATATATACAAACAAATATATATTCACAACAATTACATGTACACAACAACTATACATACACAACAATTATATATACACAACAATTACATGTACACAACAACTATACATACACAACAATTATACATACACAACAATTATATATACACAACAATTATATGTACACAAAAATTATATATACAGAACACTTATATATACAGAACAATTATAAAATTATAATATATATATATATTCAAACGTATCATCTTAGGTTAAAGAAGTCACGGCTAAACTGTAGGTAATGTCTTCATAACTGACATTGTTTCTTCTTATTCACATTTTCTAGAAAATCATTCCTGCATAAACAGCTGCCACGACGTTTGATAGGAACATTAAATACCGAACAGGCTTGCACCAATGTAAGTATGGGACAGTCGCGCAGCTGTTGCAAACACTTGCCTGCTTCTGGCATATCAAGAGAGTGGCCCGTGTCCCAGGTTCAAGCATGTCTGGTTGACATCTAAGCACTTCTACCCAAACACACTTTGCCTGAAGGGTCAGATGGTCTCTAGCCTCCCCCAGCAAGAAACACCTGAAACCAAGGCAACAGCCAGTAACTGACAAAACCACCCAACACTCACAACAAAGAAAATGACTGACCTGAGATAGAATCCACCATCACTGACAACAGACACAATGACTGACCTGAGATAGAATCCACCATCACTGACAACAGACACAATGACTGACCTGAGATAGAAACCACCATCATTGACAACAGACACAATGACTGACCTGAGATAGAAACCACCATCACTGACAACAGACACAATGACTGACCTGAGATAGAAACCACCATCATTGACAACAGACACAATGACTGACCTGAGATAGAAACCACCATCACTGACAACAGACACAATGACTGACCTGAGATAGAAACCACCATCAGATAGAAACCACCATCACTGACAACAGACACAATGACTGACCTGAGATAGAAACCACCCACCACTGACAACAGACACAATGACTGACCTGAGATAGAAACCACCATCACTGACAACAGACACAATGACTGACCTGAGATAGAAACCAACATCACTGACAACAGACACAATGACTGAACTGAGATAGAAACCACCATCACTGACAACAGACACAAGGACTGACCTGAGATAGAAACCACCATCACTGACAACAGACACAATGACTGACCTGAGATAGAAACCACCATCACTGACAACAGACACAATGACTGACCTGAGATAGAAACAACCATCACTGACAACAGACACAATGACTGACCTGAGATAGAAACCACCCACCACTGACAACAGACACAATGACTGACCTGAGATAGAAACCACCATCACTGACAACAGACACAATGACTGACCTGAGATAGAAACCACCATCACTGACAACAGACACAATGACTGACCTGAGATAGAAACCACCCACCACTGACAACAGACACAATGACTGACCTGAGATAGAAACCACCATCACTGACAACAGACACAAGGACTGACCTGAGATAGAAACCACCATCACTGAAAACAGACACAATGACTGACCTGAGATAGAAACCACCATCACTGACAACAGACACAATGACTGACCTGAGATAGAAACCACCATCACTGACAACAGACACAATGACTGACCTGAGATAGAAACCACCATCACTGACAACAGACACAATGACTGACCTGAGATATAAACCACCATCACTGACAACAGACACAATGACTGACCTGAAATAGAAACCTCCATCATTGACAACAGACACAATCACCGACCTGAGATAGATACAACAGACCAATCCTGAGATAGAAACCACCAACCACTCGACAACAGACACAATGATGACCTGAGATAGAAACCACCACATCACTGACAACAGACACAATGATTGACCTGAGATAGAAACCACCAACACTGACAACAGACACAATGACTGACCTGAGATAGAAGCACCTCGTCACCGACAACAGACACAATGACTGACCTGCGATAGATACCACCCATCACTGACAACAGACACAATGACTGACCTGAGATAGAAGCCACTCGTCACTGACAACAGACATAATGACTGACCTGAGATACAAGCCACTCGTCACTGACAACAGACATAATGACTGACCTGAGATAGAAACCACCATCACTGACAGCAGACACAATGACTGACCTGAGATAGAAACCACTCGCCACTGACAACAGATACAATGACTGACCTGAGATAGAAGCCACTCGTCACTGACAACAGACACAATGACTGACCTGAGATAGAAACCACCTATCACTGACAACAGACACAATGACTGACCTGAGATAGAAACCACCTATCACTGACAACAGACACAATGACTGACCTGAGATAGAAACCACCAATCACTGACAACAGACACAATGACTGACCTGAGATAGAAACCACCATCATTGACAACAGACAGAATGACCACCTGAGATAGATACCACCCATCACTGACAACAGACACAATGACTGACCTGAAATAGAAGCCACTCGTCACTGACAACAGACATAATGACTGACCTGAGATAGAAACCACCATCACTGACAGCAGACACAATGACTGACCTGAGATAGAAACCACTCGCCACTGACAACAGACACAATGACTGACCTGAGATAGAAGCCACTCGTCACTGACAACAGACACAATGACTGACCTGAGATAGAAACCACCTATCACTGACAACAGAACAATGACTGACCTGAGATAGAAACCACCCGTCACTGACAACAGACACAATGACTGACCTGAGATAGAAACTACCATCACTGACAACAGACACAATGACTGGCCTAAGATAGAAACCACCTATCACTGACAACAGACACAATGACTGACCTGAGATAGAAACCACCTATCACTGACAACAGACACAATGACTGACCTGAGATAGAAACCACTCGCCACTGACAACAGACACAATGACTGACCTGAGATAGAAACCACCATCATTGGCAACAGACACAATGATTGACCTGAGATAGAAACCACCCACCACTCACAACAGACACAATGATTGACCTGAGATAGATACCACCAATCACCGACAACAGACACAAGGACTGACCTGCGATAGATACCACCCATCACTGACAACAGACACAATGACTGACCTGAGATAGAAACCACCCGTCACTGACAACAGACACAATGACTGACCTGAGATAGAAACTACCATCACTGACAACAGACACAATGACTGGCCTAAGATAGAAACCACCATCACTGACAACAGACACAATGACTGACCTGAGATAGAAACCACCCGTCACTGACAACAGACACAAGGACTGACCTGAGATAGAAACCACTCGGCACTGACAACAGACACAAGGACTGATCTGAGATAGAAACCACTCGTCACTGACAACAGACACAAGGACTGACCCGAGATAGAAACCACTCGTCACTGACAACAGACACAAGGACTGACCTGAGATAGAAACCACTCGTCACTGACAACAGACAAAAGGACTGATCTGAGATAGAAACCACTCGTCACTGACAACAGACACAAGAACTGACCCGAGATAGAAACCACCATCACTGACAACAGACACAAGGACTGACCTTAGATAGAAACCACTCGTCACTGAGAACAGACACAAGGACTAACCTGAGATAGAAACCACCATCACTGACAACAGACACAAGGACTGACCCGAGATAGAAACCACCATCACTGACAACAGACACAATGACTGACCTGAGATAGAAACCACCATCACTGACAACAGACACAAGGACTAACCTGAGATAGAAACCACTCGTCACTGACAACAGACACAAGGACTAACCTGAGATAGAAACCACTCGTCACTGACAACAGACACAAGGACTGACCTGAGATAGAAACCACTCGTCACTGACAACAGACACAATGACTGACCTGAGATAGAAACCACTCGTCACTGACAACAGACACAATGACTGACCTGAGATAGAAACCACTCGTCACTGACAACAGACATAATGACTGACCTGAGATAGAAACCACCATCACTGACAACAGACACAAGGACTGACCTGAGATAGAAACCACTCGTCACTGACAACAGACACAAGGACTGACCTGAGATAGAAACCACTCGTCACTGACAACAGACATAATGACTGACCTGAGATAGAAACCACCATCACTGACAACAGACATAATGACTGACCTGAGATAGAAACCACCATCACTGACAACAGACATAATGACTGACCTGAGATAGAAACCACCATCACTGACAACAGACACAAGGACTGACCCGAGATAGAAACCACCATCACTGACAACAGACACAAGGACTGACCCGAGATAGAAACCACCCGTCACTGACAACAGACACAAGGACTGACCTGAGATAGAAACCACCATCACTGACAACAGACACAAGGACTGACCCGAGATAGAAACCACCATCACTGACAACAGACATAATGACTGACCTGAGATAGAAACCACCCGTCACTGACAACAGACACAATGACTGACCTGAGATAGAAACCACCATCACTGACAACAGACACAATGACTGACCTGAGATAGAAACCACCATCACTGACAACAGACACAAGGACTGACCTGAGATAGAAACCACCATCACTGACAACAGACACAAGGACTGACCTGAGATAGAAACCACTCGTCACTGACAACAGACACAAGGACTGACCTGAGATAGAAACCACTCGTCACTGACAACAGACATAATGACTGACCTGAGATAGAAACCACCATCACTGACAACAGACATAATGACTGACCTGAGATAGAAACCACCATCACTGACAACAGACATAATGACTGACCTGAGATAGAAACCACCATCACTGACAATAGACACAAGGACTGACCCGAGATAGAAACCACCCGTCACTGACAACAGACACAAGGACTAACCTGAGATAGAAACCACCATCACTGACAACAGACACAAGGACTGACCCGAGATAGAAACCACCATCACTGACAACAGACATAATGACTGACCTGAGATAGAAACCACCCGTCACTGACAACAGACACAAGGACTGACCTGAGATAGAAACCACCATCACTGACAATAAACACAAGGACTGACCTAAGATAGAAACCACCCGTCACTGACAACAGACACAAGGACTAACCTGAGGTAGAGATCATCGTCTTCTCCTCCCCAGCCAAAGAACAGATTTGAGTGCCCATTGATGCGCTGGTATTGCTCACGTGCCATACCCACCACCCCGCCAAAGTAGCGCTCATACGGCAACCTAAAATAAAAACACAGACACATTGTATTGCATCGATCATGCATATTATCCTTACACCCCTCACTGGCTTAGCAGTAAGGAGAAAAAAACCATGCTAAATAGTGTTCACATGAGACAAGAGTTCTCCCACAGGAGAAATTGTCGACGACAACAGTGCCAGAACATGCCGGGAGAGTTTGTGGCTGGACTCAGCACAGCAGAGACCTCCCTGTGTGGGTGTGTGGGTTACTGTGTCCCATTGTGGGGAAAATAAGAATACACTCAATACCTTTCCAACGAGCATGTCGTAGGAGTCGACTGATTAGGGCACCCTTGTAAGTCTAAGTACATCTGCTGAAGAGACAAGCAGGCCAGTTGTTGAAAGCTGACTAAGTCAGACCGACAAGTCAGGAAAGTTGTTGAAAGCTGACTAACACAGACTGACAAGTCAGGCCAGTTGTTGAAAGCTGACTAACACAGACTGACAAGTCAGGCCAGTTGTTGAAAGCTGACTAACACAGACTGACAAGTCAGGACAGCTGTTGAAAGCTGACTATGACAGACTGACAAGTCAGGCCAGTTGTTGAAAGCTGACTAAGACAGACCGACAAGTCAAGACAGTTGTTGAAAGCTGACTATGACAGACTGACAAGTCAGGCCAGTTGCTGAAAGCTGATCATGACAGACTGACAAGTCAGGCCAGTTGTTGAAAGCTGATCATGACAGACTGACCAATCAGGCCAGTTGTTGAAAGCTGACAAAGACAGACGGACAAGTCAGGCCAGTTGTTGAAAGCTGACTAACACAGACTGACCAGTCAGGCCAGTTGTTGAAAGCTGACTAAGACATCACTTGAGTTAGGAGCTGGGAGACCACAGGCAAGATCAGCACCAGTACAAACATGAAACAATTAGGATGCCTGTGTCGTGGAGTGAACAGCCAACCCTACACTGTGGACTAGTCGTGACGCTGACATTCCTAGCGGACACCTCACATTTCAAATTTTAACCCGTCGTGGGGGAGGGGGGGGGGGTATATAGTCCCTCATATTGATATATACCTCTATCTGGTGAAACAAAAATTTCTATACCCTCTAGTTGTTTTGAGAAGTCTACATTTTCAAACTTGCAACTGTTGGATAAATATTTCTTGAATTTTATTCAAAAATTCCCGTAAGCCTTTTTACTCCTTGGGTACGAATACAGGACTTCTTTTCTAGAGACGCCAAGCGGAATCTGGGGCGGGCATTCTTTTGCCAGACCTCTGAGGTGTCGGGAGACATTTTAATTCTCTTAAACTTTGACGCTTTCAAAATACCAGTTTAATCTTTGAAGGATTCCAAAGCTTGGGATGATATCTCCTTAGAAGTCAGGCAGACGAATCACAGTCCAACCAACAATCACCAACCCATACCATGCCTATTACCAAACCCACCTAAAACCCTACCTATTGTTGCCAGAACTTCAACATGACAGGAGCTATCGTGTGAGTTCCAATGGCTGAGAGACAGTATTGCAGGCCACCTGCGTCATCAATCCAAGGAATCCTTCTTCAGGAGCTTTGTTTGGCTTCAGTGCAGTTCCTTTGTCTTCATATGTGAGACGATCAGTGTGTACCAGGTCAACCCGAGGAAAAGCGATCTATTGAGTCAGCCGGTTCAAATCATCATGGACTGAGGGGAGCAGTGACCTATCAAATCTGATAAGTAACATCTGAGATGACATGCCATATGCTCCATTTACATGGCTACCTATGATTCACTGTGATGATTCATGTACTCTCTGTGAACTATTTGGCTGTTTCAACACTTTCTCTGTGACGTTAAGTCCTTAACTCCATTCACTGGAAACAATCTTAATTGTCTTGAGATATATATATATATATATATATATATATATATATATATATATATATATATATATATATATATATATATATATATATATATATATATATGTTGCAATTATTACTTACAATCAGAAATTTTCATGGCTGACTTGGATGTCCCTGTTTCACCATTCTAACTGTCTAGCTTTTATGTTTGTGTGATTAGTAAGTGTAATCGTGTTAACATAACATGGCTATGATAGTATACTATCATAGCCTGGAAGCTATCTTTTTATAGTAGTGGGGTGTCCAGCCAAGTGTGCCTAGGAATATTAGATATTCTGTAGTGCCAGAGCTTGAGTTGCCCTACTCCTGAAATAAGTTGAGCGTATATTGGCCACGGGATCTCCCTTAGACCAATACGAGCCTACGCCTCAACATTATTATTTCAGAGTGCTGTTGGTTCTTAAGGAGCAATCCTTAAATCAGGCACGCGACACGAGCGGTATGTGAAAGCCTGTACTCCAGCATGTGCCGAAAGAGACAGAGCATCTACATGTATGCCTCTAGTGCTGAATATATCTAGACTGTTGTTGGCCAAACAGACATTACACCAGAGACCAAAACATGGAACAAAATGAGAGTTAACACGCGGTAGCTAACGCCTTGAATGGGAAATTTGATACAACTGAAGTACTGTCTATGGTAAAGTCGAGTGGTCACTGCTGACGTAACGACCACACAGAAAAGAACACCTTAAAGTTGATGAAGGAGATGAAATGTCTAGGGTTGTCCCCACACGTGTACAGACAGCTAACGTGACGACCACACAAAAACCAACCCCTTAAAGTTGATGGAGGAGATGAAATGTCTAGGGTTGTCCCCACATGTATTCATGCAGCTAACGTGACGACCACACAGACACCAACCCCTTGAAGTTGATAGAGGAGATGAAATGTTTAGGGTTGTCCCCACATGTGTACAGACAGCTAACGTGACGACCACACAGAAACAAACCCCTTAAAGTTGATGGAGGAGACGAAATGTCTAGGATTGTCCCCACATGTGTAAAGATAGCTAACGTGACGACCACACAGAAACGAACCCCTTAAAGTTGATGGAGGAGATGAAATGTATAGGGTTGTCTCCACATGTGTACAGACAGCTAACGTGACGACCACACAGAAACGAACCCCTTAAAGTTGATGGAGGAGATGAAATGTCTAGGGTTGTCTCCACATGTGTACAGACAGCTAACGCGACGACCACACAGAAACCAACCCCTTAAAGTTGATGGAGGAGATGAAATGTCTAGGGTTGTCTCTACATGTGTACAGACAGCTAACGTGACGACCACACAAAAACCAACCCCTTAAAGTTGATGGACGAGATGAAATGTCTAGGGTTGTCTCCACATGTGTACAGACAGCTAACGTAACGACCACACAGAAACGAACTCCTTAAAGTTGATGGAGGAGATGAAATGTCTAGGGTTGTCTCTACATGTGTACAGACAGCTAACGTGACGACCACACAAAAACCAACCCCTTAAAGTTGATGGACGAGATGAAATGTCTAGGGTTGTCTCCACATGTGTACAGACAGCTAACGTAACGACCACACAGAAACGAACTCCTTAAAGTTGATGGAGGAGATGAAATGTCTAGGGTTGTCTCCACATGTGTACAGACAGCTAACGTGACGACCACACAGACACCAACCCCTTAAAGTTGATGGAGGAGATGAAATGTCTAGGGTTGTCCCCACACGTGTACAGACAGCTAACGTGACGACCACACAGAAACCAACCCCTTAAAGTTGATGGAGGAGATGAAATGTCTAGGGTTGTCTCTACATGTGTACAGACAGCTAACGTGACGACCACACAGAAACCAACCCCTTAAAGTTGATGGAGGAGTTGAAATGTCTAGGGTTGTCCCCACACGTGTACAGACAGCTAACGTGACGACCACACAGAAACCAACCCCTTAAAGTTGATGGAGGAGATGAAATGTCTAGGGTTGTCTCCACACGTGTACAGACAGCTAACGCGACGACCACACAGAAACCAACCCCTTAAAGTTGATGGAGGAGATGAAATGTCTAGGGTTGTCTCTACATGTGTACAGACAGCTAACGTGACGACCACACAAAAACCAACCCCTTAAAGTTGATGGAGGAGATAAAATGTCTAGGGTTGTCCCCACACGTGTACAGACAGCTAACGTGACGACCACACAGAAACCAACCCCTTAAAGTTGATGGAGGAGATGAAATGTCTAGGGTTGTCCCCACACGTGTACAGACAGCTAACGTGACGACCACACAGAAACCAACCCCTTAAAGTTGATGGAGGAGTTGAAATGTCTAGGGTTGTCCCCACACGTGTACAGACAGCTAACGTGACGACCACACAGAAACCAACCCCTTAAAGTTGATGGAGGAGATGAAATGTCTAGGGTTGTCTCCACACGTGTACATGCAGCCGTCGTGGGTGGGAATCATATCTACGTCGTGGAAGATAAAACAATCGAAGTGGTCCACTTTACGGGACTCCAGGAAGCCGATGTTGAACAAGGAACCTCGGTTGAAAATTGTGGGCTGTGCCTGCAGTCAGACATGAAGCAATGTGCAGCAAATAACAGGTCAGCTTTTCTTGTAGCAGAGAGCATAGATTTTAATGATACAGTGATCACATACGTTAGGATAGGTTTATATCACAAGGGTTAGGGTTGTCATAGTCCTTTATCTAGCTCAGGGCAAAGTCAATCTGCTTGAGGCTGCTGTTTGAGAATTACTGTTTCTCCGAATGTCGTTGGTGTATCACAAGAAATACAGCTCTGAAGCGAACTCTCGGTTGTGATTGAACTGTATAGATTTATGTGTATACGCGTGTTTGATGTTGAATCTTGTATATAATCCAAATCACTAGCACACAACACAACTGGGCCACCCTAGAGCAATGCCCATGTCCTTTACAGTGAATACACTGAGTGGACAGCAACTAAAGGTAAAAGTTCAAGGTTCACTGACCCGCCCCCCACCATGGACTATGGTGGTCTATCAGGACCACCCATCTTCACTACTGACACACGTGTTCTAACTACCGATGTTGACTCACTCAGCAATTTGGATGGACCCTCCAACTTACCTTAACTGGTTCCATAGGCAAAGATGATAAATAACAGGATAGGTCACGTTGCATTTGATATCAAGAGGCTCTTATTCAATAAATCAATGCCATTAGCAGTTTGAAAAAAAAAAACGATTGTCGCATGCTAAAAAGAGTTAGTTGTAGCAGAGGCTGTCGATCTTTTTTTCAATTGTGAGAAGAGAGTTAGAGGAAGATAACGCCAGACGATTCTGGACAGATTTTTGCCATGGCTTGGGTATGGGGGCTGTCAGCACCTGATGTGGTAGATACTGTTGGAGATTGCAGGTTGCGGAGAGGCATGATCGTCCACCCCAGTCGGCAAGACACTTGCTGATGATAAAGTTGCTTGGCAGTAAAGACGGTCGGTTACATTTCTAATTAAAATCAACATTAAAACATTAGGTATATGAACAGACAGACACTACAACAATAGGTATATGAACTGATAGACACTACAACATAAGGTATACGAACAGATAGACAGTACAACATTAAGTATATGAACAGACACTACAACATTGGGTTTATGAACAGATAGACACCACAGCATTAGGTATATGAACAAATAGACACTATAACAATAGGTATATGAACAGACAGACACTACAACATTAGGTATATGAACAGAGATACACTACAAGATTAGGTATATGAACATAAAGACACTACAACATTGGGTATATATGAACAGATACTACAACATTAGGTATATGAACAGACAGACACTACAACATTAGGTATATGAACAGACAGACAATACAACATTAGGTAAATGAACAGACAGACACTACAACAGTAGGTCTATGAACAGACAGACACTACAACATTAGGTATATGAACAGACAGACACTACAACATTAGGTAAATGAACAGACAGACATGACAACATTAGGTATATTAACAGACAGAAACTACAACATTAGGTTCATGAACAGACAGACACTACAACATTAGGTTCATGAACAGACAGACACTACAACAAAAGTGTTTACCTGCTCCACAACAAAAACGACAGCATCAACCAACTGCCGGTGCAGCAATGGTATCAAATTATTGAGAAGTACATGCAGGTGCTGGCTGCGGGCCCGGAATGGGATGATGATGGCCACTCTAAGATAAAGAACAGATGCAACTGCAGCAAACAGGGGCTCTGTTTGTAATGAGTTATCTCCACTGACACCACAGCACGTTCGGCATTTCCATGTGTGCTTAACCCCCTGTTGCACAAATCCCTAAAGACAGCTCTACTTGTTTATGGTCTCAATCAAGTATTTCTCTTTGACATAGTGGACGGTCACTTTAGCATATTCTGACCATCCTATCGAGCACATGGAAAACATACAGACAGACAGGAGAGTGTAAAGTTACAAGTTCCATCTGTACTGTTGGTTGACTCAGAGTCTGTTAAGGTGCCAGGCATTTCATGAAATATTTTGTTTTTGTAGATTTGCTGTCATGGCTAGACAGTTGTTTGTACTAGCCTAACGTCAACGTGTGTATCTCTCTCTCTCTCTCTCTCTCTCTCTCTCTCTCTCTCTGTGTGTGTGTGTGTGTGTATATATATATATATATATATATATATATATATATATATATATATATATATATATGCAAAACATATGCCCGCGCACACTCACACACGCACACGATAAAGAGCTCAAGCAGATATAACAGATACAAGAGACAGTAAGCAGATATAACAGATAGAAGAGACAGTAAGCAGATATAAGATGACGGCAGGTAATGACTAAGTGACGTTCAAGTCCACCAAGCCCGCACAACAAGAGATGAATGTTCGTTGATACAAAGTGCCACCATTCGGATGAGAAGCCCCCTGGCACAAGTCCTAGACACAGTTTTCAACTGCTGTGTTTTATGAAGAGCCCGGACCACAGCAGGGGTGAAGCTTTAAAAAAAAAAAGCCTTCAAAACTGGGACGGAGCTTTCACGAATAAAGGCAGTAAGCAAATACAAAGTAGCGAAATAGATACGATGAATAAGGAAACAAGACATAATAACAACAGACAAAAAACAGCAGACAGATGTGATAAGACAGGAAAAAGACAGACAGACAGTAAGAATAACACAGACAACAAGATGGGAGATGGCACTTAAAGATGACACAACCTACTTCTGATCAGCGAGACATGTCTGGGGTTTGACCCTCCCACCCGGGAGTATGTACGGGTAGCTGGCCAAGATTTGCTCTGGAGTGACCGATTCGGTGGAGATGAGTATCTGTCCAGCTGTAGGAAACAAGCATACACACAGATGTGGCCTTGTCTCAACTGTCTTGTATGATACACACGTCTGAACTGTCTTGTGTGATACACACAGATATGGCCTTGTCTCAACTGTCTTGTGTGATACACACAGATGTGGCCTTGTCTCAACTGTCTTGTGTGATACCCACAGATATGGTCGTGTCTCAACTGTCTTGTGTGATACACACTGATACGGTCTTATCTCAACTGTCTTGTGTGATACACACAGATGTGGTCTTGTCTCATTCTACTCACTGAGGTCAATACCAGTGATTATCTTCAAGACTCAGACAAGACTTCTCCCAGACCCTCAGATAAAGTAAACATCTCCCAGTCTCTAGTCAAAGGCCAGACATCATCTACCAACTTTTCATCGCCTCCATGTTTACATCTACAAGCCGTTCATCGCCTCCATGTTTACATCTACAAGCCGTTCATCGCCTCCATATTTACATCTACCAACCTTTCATCGCCTCCATGTTTACATCTACAAGCTAGTTCATCGCCTCCATGTTTACATCTACAAGCTAGTTCATCGCCTCCATGTTTACATCTACAAGCCGTTCATCGCCTCCATGTTTACATCTACAAGCCGTTCATCGCCTCCATGTTTACATCTACAAGCTAGTTCATCGCCTCCATGTTTACATCTACAAGCTAGTTCATCGCCTCCATGTTTACATCTACAAGCCGCTCATCGCCTCCATGTTTACATCTACAAGCCGTTCATCGCTTCCATGATTACATCTACAAGATAGTTCATCGCCTCCATGTTTATATCTACAAGCTAGTTCATACAAGCTTCATCGCCTCCATCTACAAAGCCTTTCATCGCCTCCATGTTTACATCTACAAGCTAGTTCATCGCCTCCATGTTTACATCTACAAGCTAGTTCATCGCCTCCATGTTTACATCTACAAGCTAGTTCATCGCCTCCATGTTTACATCTACAAGCTAGTTCATCGCCTCCATGTTTACATCTACAAGCTAGTTCATCGCCTCCATGTTTACATCTACAAGCTAGTTCATCGCCTCCATGTTTACATCTACAAGCTAGTTCATCGCCTCCATGTTTACATCTACAAGCCGTTCATCGCCTCCATGTTTACATCTACAAGCTAGTTCATCGCCTCCATGTTTACATCTACAAGCTAGTTCATCGCCTCCATGTTTACATCTACAAGCTAGTTCATCGCCTCCATGTTTACATCTACAAGCTAGTTCATCGCCTCCATGTTTACATCTACAAGCTAGTTCATCGCCTCCATGTTTACATCTACAAGCTAGTTCATCGCCTCCATGTTTACATCTACAAGCTAGTTCATCGCCTCCATGTTTACATCTACAAGCTAGTTCATCGCCTCCATGTTTACATCTACAAGCTAGTTCATCGCCTCCATGTTTACATCTACAAGCCGTTCATCGCCTCCATGTTTACATCTACAAGCTAGTTCATCTCCATGTTTACATCTACATGTTTTTACATCTACAAGCTAGTTCATCGCCTCCATGTTTACATCTACAAGCTAGTTCATCGCCTCCATGTTTACATCTACAAGCTAGTTCATCGCCTCCATGTTTACATCTACAAGCTAGTTCATCGCCTCCATGTTTACATCTACAAGCTAGTTCATCGCCTCCATGTTTACATCTACAAGCTAGTTCATCGCCTCCATGTTTACATCTACAAGCCGTTCATCGCCTCCATGTTTACATCTACAAGCTAGTTCATCGCCTCCATGTTTACATCATGTTTACATCTACAAGCTAGTTCATCGCCTCCATGTTTACATCTACAAGCTAGTTCATCGCCTCCATGTTTACATCTACAAGCTAGTTCATCGCCTCCATGTTTACATCTACAAGCTAGTTCATCGCCTCCATGTTTACATCTACAAGCCTATGTTTACATCTACAAGCTAGTTCATCGCCTCCATGTTTACATCTACAAGCTAGTTCATCGCCTCCATGTTTACATCTACAAGCCGTTCATCGCCTCCATGTTTACATCTACAAGCTAGTTCATCGCCTCCATGTTTACATCTACAAGCTAGTTCATCGCCTCCATGTTTACATCTACAAGCCGCTCATCGCCTCCATGTTTACATCTACAAGCTAGTTCATCGCCTCCATGTTTACATCTACAAGCTAGTTCATCGCCTCCATGTTTACATCTACAAGCTAGTTCATCGCCTCCATGTTTACATCTACAAGCCGTTCATCGCCTCCATCGTTTACATCTACAAGCTAGTTCATCGCCTCCATGTTTACATCTACAAGCTAGTTCATCGCCTCCATGTTTACATCTACAAGCCGCTCATCGCCTCCATGTTTACATCTACAAGCTAGTTCATCGCCTCCATGTTTACATCTACAAGCTAGTTAACGTTTATAGTAGCTTTGGTTTAGAATCTGAGGGCAAATGGATGTGGGGGGGGGGGGGGGGCGAAAAAGGGCACGGATGGGGGAGGGGGGGGGGGGGTAGCAGACGAGCAATGTCTGGTGACTCCTCTACAGCTGATACCTTCCAGCTCAATCACTCGTCAAAGCATGTTTATCTTCTTCCTTTCCTAATACTTGCCAGCCATCAACAGGTTGCCTTCCTCCTCAGTGCCTCATCTGTGATCTTGCTTCACCAAACTGCTCGCAGGAGTCTTGTGTAGACAGCATGTGCTTAGTCAAGTCTGTAGTTTATGTGTAATGTCCGCTGACATGTTCCAACACACACGCACGGTTGTAAAATAGTAATATTGTCAACGTGTAGCTGTTGTATAATCTTAGTGTCGTATTCAAAGTAAATGTTATGAACTTCCAAATATTGGTAAGCACAGCAAATGCTTATATGCCAGATCTTAGCTCAGAACTCTACAATTATATTTTGTAAACATTGAATATGAAAAAAAAAGTGGGGAAACAAACAAACAAACAAACAACAGGTGAATGCATCCATGTGTGTTCAGTAAATACAAGAATCAGAAAGATTATTCTAAGCTATCAGTAAAGACGAATAAATGAAGGAATAAGGGAATGAATGAACACAATGTGAAAACACTGAGGCACCAAGCAAAATGTGACACAACTGATCGTCTGACATGATTCCCTGTATCTCGCCGGATGCAGTAAAACAGGTGTGACATCAACACTTGCGGATATCAGTCGTGGATACGAAAGAAAATAGGGGCGTCTGAGCTGAAATGCTACAGAAAGATTTTAGAATACCATGGACAAGGAAAAAGGAAGAAATACTGACATTCTAAACGATGTAAACACCAAGAAAGATTGTCTAATAAACAGCATCTTTTCTCTCAAGCTAAAACATTTTGGTTGTATTAATTGCTATAGAGGATTGAAAAAAAAAAAAATAAGTAGCAAAAAGGTAGGGCAGCAGTGTGCTAGTGGGAAGAAAGAAAACGAAAATCATGGAAAAGAAATACAAAAAAAGAAATTGTGATTAGGATAAAAAGTTATAGTTCCCCGATGAACCAAAAAAAAAAAAAAAAAAAAAAAACAAACACGAAAGTAAAGAAATGACAAGGGTTTTTCTGCGCAGGGATCCTAAAATATTCAACCATAACCCAGACAAGAATATATAAATAGCGAGTTACATGACAACAAACTAACTAAATTGCTACATTCACCTAGACGAACCACGAACTGCAGATCACAAGTTGAATCAAGTAAATAAATCATAACAATCACATTAAAGAGCTGATCTCAACAAAAAAATTAACATATACTTCACAGATAATACATTAACAACAACCAACGTGCTCGACCAAAATCTAAAGTGCTAATGATCTCCTGCTAACAGGGAAAAATTATAATGAACGCATACGCTCAGAGATATTACCTTAACAATAGCAAAAACTGAAACCTATTTAACATCTACGTTAAGCTTCAATATTCCACTAGACCAGCAAATCACTTATAGCGACCTGCAATCAAGCTATCTCCAAGCGAGGATATACACTAATATATTTACCCATACAGTTTAACTACTAGAGACAAATTCAGAGCTAACTACAGAACATACCACCAGAACATACCATCCCCAACAGTCGCTCGAACACGTGCTGCTGAGCACATGTATCGTGCATCAGTCGCTGGCTGAGCGAGGTCTTCTTCCTCTCGAGCGCCTGCGGGTTCAGTCCGGAAGCCAAAATGAGGCTGATTGTGAGTAAGCTGGCCTTTTTATACCACGTGGCCGGACTTCTTCGCATTTTCAAGTCGAGCTGCGAAACAGCAGTCTTTTGCGTTATTGGGGCTATCATAGCAGGAAGAAGAGGCAGGGATCGACCAACAAGAAGATGGGAGCAGGATTTGAAAGTCATGAGGCGGAAGAGCTGGCGAGAGCCAGAGTTCTTTCAGGAAGACCTAGATGAGAGCGACGTTCTGTAAATGACCTGCTACATGATGACGACAGCAATACATAGCATGAAAGTAAAAAGCATCAATCCTTTTGAAAGACAAACATAAAGACAATTTTCCCTTGTTACTTTCCCCATCCCCTCATGGAAGTATAAGTTCAACTAATTGAAGGTGTTGTTTACATAGAGTGGCGCATTAGAATGTATTCCGTAAGACTAAAGAATCAATAATGACGGTATAGTGTTTGGACTAAAGAATGAGTGGCGTCACTATAATTGATGGAGTAAGACCAAAAATGGTGAGTGGAGGTGATATAATATACGGAGAAAGACTAGTCAGAGATCGAATATATTATGTTTATTTAAACGTCTGGAAACATTAGAAACCGAATAATAAATGAAAAGAAAGCTAATAACAGACAGCAGCTAAAGAAAAAATAAAATAACGTTACATCAGAGCAGACTAAAACGATAGAAGAAAACATATAAATGACGAAATTACTGAAGAAATGCTCATCAAACAACATTGACCATCTACAACAACTAATAAGAAATACAAATGTAGAGAGACAAAAGAACTAACACTTTTATTTTTTAACTGGCCACAAACTTGGCTGAGGAAGTACACACATCAGGAGAAGTAATCGATTCACCCACATTAAACGAACTACTGTTTGCTGACGACCAGTGCTTGTTCTACCCTGAAGAAGATAGACTGCAAGACCACATTAGCAGGTTAAGCTCAGCATGTAGTAAATACAACATGAAGATAAATGTAAACAAAACCGAAACAATGCAAGTTAGTAGACATTCTGCCCCACTTCACATACAGCTGAATGTTTCTGCCCTGAATCAAGTTAGGGAGTTTAAATATCTAGGAAGTATGATCACAGAAGATGGTAGAATTGACAGAAAAATAGAAACTAGATGTCAGAAAGCAAGTGCACTTATATACCAATTGTCACCATTATTAAGACATTCAAGCATAACTATGGGTGCAAAGAGACAGATTATTAATGGCATATTTATTCCAACATTAAGCTACAAGTGCCAAACATGTTCACTATCTAAAGCCCATATACGCAAAATTACCACCTGCGAGATGAGGTGCCTGAGAAAAGCAGCCAACCTAACCATACGAGATCGAGTGAATAATGAAACTATCAGGCAAATTGTGGGAACAACACCTTGTACTAGATTCATCGAGAAACAGCAGATCAAGTGGTTTGGCCATCTCGTTAGAATGCAGCAAGATCAAATACCATCACAAGCACTACATCTCAGAAGACCAACTACAAGAGCAAGAGGAGGGCCGCGGAAAACATGGATCAACAACATTAAAGACACTCTACGCCTTCGCGGCATGACAATAGCCAGTGGCAGCCAACGTGCACTGGAACGCAAATTATTCCTCCCCACGGCGCTTAAGAGCAGAAGTGGTTTATGATGATGATGATGATGACAAACTGGTCCTGCAGGCGTCGTGGTTGTTCTTTATCTACCTCAAGCTTTACATCCTTCTCGTTTGGTGTGCGCCCTGTATGGGATTGCGTGGTAGCATCACAAA
>CAJHNH020000118.1:158797-281297 GCA_905116865.2 Candidula unifasciata | reverse complement strand
TTCAAAAAATCTTACAAATTCTTCATGTTTCGCATCATCAAATGCTTTAATGCAATCAATAATGCACAAATACAGATCTCTGTTCAATCATTCTTTCTAAAAGTGTTCTTAAGATAAATATGGCGTTGTTTGTGCCTTTTACCTTCCGCAAAACCACACTGCTCTCTCAAATTATGTGTTAATTCTGCACCTTTTTCTTCTCATAACTCCTATTACTATTTTAGTTACATGATTCCTAAAACTAATTGTGTAATTTCCTGCGAATTCCACAGCACCAGATGTTTTTTGGTCAAGGCATGAAAAGAGATTTTAAAAGTCATCAGTTACTTGTAAACTGTTTCAAATATAATTGAACCCTTCTGTCAAAATGTCTAAACCCAGTTCACAAGCGGCTTGTAATTCTTCAATAGTGATTTTATCTGGCTCTGTAGATTGACATTTCTTCGTGTGGTTTATAGCATCTTCTACTTCTGCTTGCAGTACTGGCGGTCCTTCCTAATGCTCCTGGCTCTCTATTCTAGACTGCTGTTATCATCAATAGCTCTTTCACATACTCTGTCCATCTTTCACTAGCCTTGTCTTTTCCATCTTTCAATAACTTTCTCTTTGTCCATGAATATTTCCCTCTTTTTTTTTTTCACGCTGTAGATTTTCCTAAATCTGACAGTTCATGAATTCTTTTATTCACGTCTTGAGTGTTTTCTCTTTGTTCTTCAATTACTTTGCATTTATTATTTAGCTAAACTTCCTCCGCTGTATTAAATTTATGTACGATATTCAATTTCACCATGAACTTAGTCAAAACAATAATAGATCAGAGATATTTTGAATGCTATTGAATGTTGAATTAGGAATCGACATCACAGCACTCGGGATACTCCTAAAGGTGATCCGTCCCCATCTTCAGAACAAGCGAAGAGTTCCAATTCTCATAGCACCAGTAACCGCCTGATTATATATCCGTCTCATTCTTCAGTACAGGCATCAATCAGGGCTGATCAAGAATTAATTTAATCATGAACTCAGTCCATACAGTAATATATCAGGGCTAATAAAGAAATAATTTTACCATGAACTCAGTCAATACAGTAAATATATCAGGGCTAATAAAGAAATAATTTTACCATGAACTCAGTCAATACAGTAATATATCAGGGCTAATAAAGAAATAATTTTACCATGAACTCAGTCAATACAGTAATATATCAGGGCTAATAAAGAAATAATTTTACCATGAACTCAGTCAATACAGTAATATATCAGGGCTAATAAAGAAATAATTTTACCATGAACTCAGTCAATACAGTAAATATATCAGGGCTAATAAAGAAATAATTTTACCATGAACTCAGTCAATACAGTAAATATATCAGGGCTAATAAAGAAATAATTTTACCATGAACTCAGTCAATACAGTAATATATCAGGGCTAATAAAGAAATAATTTTTACCATGAACTCAGTCAATACAGTAATATATCAGGGCTAATAAAGAAATAATTTTACCATGAACTCAGTCAATACAGTAATATATCAGGGCTAATAAAGAAATAATTTTACCATGAACTCAGTCAATACAGTAAATATATCAGGGCTAATAAAGAAATAATTTTACCATGAACTCAGTCAATACAGTAATATATCAGGGCTAATAAAGAAATAATTTTACCATGAACTCAGTCAATACAGTAATATATCAGGGCTAATAAAGAAATAATTTTACCATGAACTCAGTCAATACAGTAATATATCAGGGCTAATAAAGAAATAATTTTACCATGAACTCAGTCAATACAGTAAATATATCAGGGCTAATAAAGAAATAATTTTACCATGAACTCAGTCAATACAGTAATCAATCAGAGCTGATAATGAATCAGTTTCACAATAAACTTAGTCAGTACAGTAATCAATCAGAGCTGATAATGAATCAGTTTCACAATAAACTTAGTCAGTACAGTAATCAATCAGAGCTGATAATGAATCAGTTTCACAATAAACTTAGTCAGTACAGTAATCAATCAGAGCTGATAATGAATCAGTTTCACAATAAACTTAGTCAGTACAGTAATCAATCAGAGCTGATAATGAATCAGTTTCACAATAAACTTAGTCAGTACAGTAATCAATCAGAGCTGAAAAAGAATCAATTTCATTATGAACTCAGTCAATACAGTAACACATCAGAGATAATAAGGAATCAATTTCACCAAGAACTCAATAAATACAGTAATAAATAAGAGCTAGTACTGTTAGGAACCATGCCTGCAACAGACACCGGATTACGAGGATTTACAGATAACCTCAATAGCCGAAATCTTGTTTTCACCTTAAGGCAAAACAGGCCGAAGCTTCTAGTTCATGACTTGAGGTATCAACATGATGCCAAGCCATGGTTTTAAACAAGTCACTACACTCCATAGTGGTAGAAATATCTAAATACTAGCATTGTGTGTAATTTTTGCTAGTTATCAGTTCAAACACACAATTTTATGAACCATTCTAATCAATGAAGAAACTATGAACTTTAACTTTCTGGCATAAGCGGCAGCAAATATTGTACATAAACTACGGCTGATGTCCATACAACAGTTCATAACGGTCACAAACACAGCAAAACAAACACAAATAGAAGGAATCACCACAACTGTTAACATTCTACACATACACGACAGTTCACAGCTTGATAAGCACATATTTACATCTAGGTCAAATATTTACTCCCAGATGTAAGAGAACATCTACAACTATAGCAATCACAGTCGTGAGATAATATCAATATCCACAACATTCACAGATGAAAGAAAACATCTACAACTATACGACCCACAGATGTAAGAGCACATCTACAACAATACAACTCACAGATGTATGAGAACATCTACAACTATAGCAGTCACACTCGTGAGAGAATATCTATATCCACAACATTGACAGATGTAAGAGAACATCTACAACTATATCACCCACAGATCTAATAGAACATCTACAACTATAGCACCCACAGATGTAAGAGCACATCTACAACTATAGCACCCACAGATGAAAGAGAACATCTACAATTATACCACCCACAGATGTAAGAGCACATCTACAACTATACCCCCCACAGATGTAAGAGAACATCTACAACTATACCACCCACAGATGTAAGAGCACATCTACAACTATACCCCCCACAGATGTAAGAGAACATCTACAACTATACCACCCACAGATGTAAGAGAACATCTACAACTATAGCACCCACAGGTGTAAGAGCACATCTACAACTATACCACCCACAGATGTAAGAGAACATCTACAACTATACCACCCACAGATGTAAGAGAACATCTACAACTATACCCCCCACAGATGTAAGAGAACATCTACAACTATACCCCCCACAGATGTAAGAGAACATCTACAACTATAGCACCCACAGATGTAAGAGAACATCTACAACTATACCACCCACAGATGTAAGAGAACATCTACAACTATACCACCCACAGATGTAAGAGAACATCTACAACTATACCCCCCACAGATGTAAGAGAACATCTACAACTATACCACCCACAGATGTAAGAGAACATCTACAACTATACCACCCACAGATGTAAGAGAACATCTACAACTATACGACCCACAGATGTAAGAGAACATCTACAACTATACCCCCCACAGATGTAAGAGAACATCTACAACTATACCACCCACAGATGTAAGAGAACATCTACAACTATACCACCCACAGGTGTAAGAGAACATCTACAACTATACCACCCACAGGTGTAAGAGAACATCTACAACTATACCACCCACAGATGTAAGAGAACATCTATAACTATACCCCCCACAGATGTAAGAGAACATCTACAACTATACCACCCACAGATGTAAGAGAACATCTACAACTATACCACCCACAGATGTAAGAGAACATCTACAACTATACCCCCCACAGATGTAAGAGAACATCTACAACTATACCCCCCACAGATGTAAGAGAACATCTATAACTATACCACCCACAGATGTAAGAGAACATCTACAACTATACCCCCCACAGATGTAAGAGAACATCTACAACTATACCCCCCACAGATGTAAGAGCACATCTACAACTATACGACCCACAGATGTAAGAGAACATCTACAACTATACGACCCACAGATGTAAGAGAACATCTACAACTATACCACCCACAGATGTAAGAGAACATCTACAACTATACCACCCACAGATGTAAGAGCATATCTACAACTATACCACCCACAGATGTAAGAGCACATCTACAACTATACCACCCACAGATGTAAGAGCACATCTTCAACTATACCACCCACAGATGTAAGAGCATATCTACAACTATACCACCCACAGATGTAAGAGCACATCTACAACTATACCACCCACAGATGTAAGAGAACATCTACAACTATAGCACCCACAGATGTAAGAGCATATCTACAACTATACCACCCACAGATGTAAGAGAACATCTACAATTATATCACCCACAGATGTAAGAGCACATCTACAACTATACCCCCCACAGATGTAAGAGAACATCTACAACTATACCACCCACAGATGTAAGAGAACATCTACAACTATAGCACCCACAGGTGTAAGAGCACATCTACAACTATACCACCCACAGATGTAAGAGAACATCTACAACTATACCACCCACAGGTGTAAGAGAACATCTACAACTATAGCACCCACAGATGTAAGAGAACATCTACAACTATAGCACCCACAGGTGTAAGAGCACATCTACAACAATACAACTCACAGATGTATGAGAACATCTACAATTATACCACCCACAGATGTAAGAGCACATCTACAACTATACCCCCCACAGATGTAAGAGAACATCTACAACTATACCACCCACAGATGTAAGAGAACATCTACAACTATAGCACCCACAGGTGTAAGAGAATTTCTAAAACTATACGACTCACAGATGTAAGAGAACATCTACAACTATACCACCCACAGATGTAAGAGAACATCCACAATTATACCACTCACAGATGTAAGAGCACATCTACAACTATACCCCCCACAGATGTAAGAGAACATCCACAATTATACCACCCACAGATGTAAGAGCACATCTACAACTATACCCCCACAGATGTAAGAGAACATCTACAACTATACCACCCACAGATGTAAGAGAACATCTACAACTATACCACCCACAGGTGTAAGAGAACATCTACAACTATACCACCCACAGGTGTAAGAGAACATCTACAACTATACCACCCACAGATGTAAGAGAACATCTATAACTATACCCCCCACAGATGTAAGAGAACATCTACAACTATACCACCCACAGATGTAAGAGCATATCTACAACTATACCACCCACAGGTGTAAGAGAACATCTACAACTATAGCACCCACAGGTGTAAGAGAACATCTACAACTATACCACCCACAGATGTAAGAGCACATCTACAACTATACCCCCCACAGATGTAAGAGAACATCTACAACTATACCACCCACAGATGTAAGAGAACATCTACAACTATACCACCCACAGATGTAAGAGAACATCTACAACTATACCCCCCACAGATGTAAGAGAACATCTACAACTATACGACCCACAGATGTAAGAAAACATCTACAACTATACCCCCCACAGATGTAAGAGAACATCTACAACTATACCCCCCACAGATGTAAGAGAACATCTACAACTATACCACCCACAGATGTAAGAGCACATCCACAATTATACCACTCACACGTGTAAGGATTCAGCTGCATGAAGGCGTGTCTCAGTTGTACAGTAAACAAACCAGACATGTGGAAAACCAAGTAGCCAGTGGTTGCCACAGTCACAAGACAGACAAACATCAATGGCTTTCTTCTGCAGACATCTCTGTGTGTCATCATGCCTTCAGAAGACAATAAGGGAGCATTGGTAAAGGCATTTACTCGGTCTATGAAGATCTTCGACAATATTTATGATCTGAATATTCAGATATCATTAGTTCGGTTTCTTCTTCTTCTGCCTGTTATCATCCAATGGAGCATGGGCTCTGAGCCAACTCAGGCCAAGCACTCCAATTCGTTGACAATGCATACAACTCTTGCCTATCTTTTTAACTTCTCTCTCTAGGCTCCCTTCTCCGTGGGTTTATTTTTTTTTTTTTTTTTAAACCTGGTTCCTTGTCTATGCTCCTGCAGTTTCAGCAAACGGCTGTTCTAGGGACATCGTTTTCATGTTTTCTTAGCCGGTGATCTGCCAAATGCAAGAGTTTTTTTTTTTTATTCTCAGCCTTTGATTCAAAAGAAGGTATGCACAATTAGTGTCATCACACTGAAGGCATGTGGCAATGATCCTGATAACTGGAACTTAGAACACAAGATAGCTGGTTAAACTACAGTCTAAACCAAACTACACAATATAGCTGGCTAAACTACAGTCTGATCAACCTACCCAAGATATATGGTCAAACTACAGTATGGTCAACCTACCCAGGATAGCTGGTCAATCAATAGTCTGGTCAATCTATACAAGATAGCTGCTCAATCTATATAAAGCCACTGGTCAGCCTACACTAATCCAGGACACGAAACGTTCTGTCAGAACTATCAGAAGGCGGTACACGTTATCAGAACTAAAAGAAGGCAGTACACGATATCAGAACTATCAGAAGGAAGTACACGATATCAGAACTATCAGAAGGAAGTACAAGTTATCAGAACTATCAGAAGGCAGTACAAGTTATCAGAACTATCAGAAGGCAGTACAAGATATCAGAACAATCAGAAGACAGTACAAGTTATCAGAACTATCAGAAGGAAGTACAAGTTATCAGAACTATCAGAAGGCAGTACAAGTTATCAGAACTATCAGAAGGAAGTACAAGATATCAGAACAATCAGAAGACAGTACAAGTTATCAGAACTATCAGAAGGCAGTACAAGATATCAGAACTATCAGAAGAAAGTACAAGTTATCAGAACTATCAGAAGGCAGTACAAGTTATCAGAACTATCAGAAGGAAGTACAAGATATCAGAACAATCAGAAGACAGTACAAGTTATCAGAACTATCAGAAGGCAGTACAAGATATCAGAACTATCAGAGGGAAGTACACGATATCAGAACTATCAGAAGGAAGTACAAGTTATCAGAACAATCAGAAGACAGTACAAGTTATCAGAGCTATCAGAAGACAGTACATGTTATCAGAACTATCAGAAGACAGTACAAGTTATCAGAACAATCAGAAGGCAGTACAAGATATCAGAACTATCAGAAGACAGTACACGATATCAGAACAATCAGAAGACAGTACACGTTATCAGAACAATCAGAAGACAGTACACGTTATCAGAACTATCAGAAGACAGTACACGATATCAGAACAATCAGAAGACAGTACACGTTATCAGAACAATCAGAAGACAGTACACGTTATCAGAACAATCAGAAGACAGTACACGTTATCAGAACAATCAGAAGACAGTACACGTTATCAGAACAATCAGAAGACAGTACACGTTATCAGAACAATCAGAAGACAGTACACGATATCAGAACAATCAGAAGACAGTACACGTTATCAGAACAATCAGAAGACAGTACATGATATCAGAACAATCAGAAGACAGTACACGATATCAGAACAATCAGAAGACAGTACACGTTATCAGAACTATCAGAAGGAAGTACATGTTATCAGAACTATCAGAAGGCAGTACAAGTTATCAGAACAATCAGAAGACAGTACATGTTATCAGAACAATCAGAAGACAGTACAAGTTATCAGAACTATCAGAAGACAGTACAAGATATCAGAACTAACAGAAGACAGTACAAGATATCAGAACTATCAGAAGACAGTACACGATATCAGAACTATCAGAAGACAGTACAAGATATCAGAACTAACAGAAGACAGTACACGATATCAGAACTATCAGAAGACAGTACACGATATCAGAACTATCAGAAGACAGTACACGATATCAGAACTATCAGAAGACAGTACACGATATCAGAACTATCAGAAGACAGTACACGATATCAGAACTATCAGAAGACAGTACAAGATATCAGAACTATCAGAAGACAGTACACGATATCAGAACTATCAGAAGACAGTACATGTTATCAGAACAATCAGAAGACAGTACACGATATCAGAACAATCAGAAGGCAGTACAAGATATCAGAACTATCAGAAGACAGTACACGATATCAGAACTATCAGAAGACAGTACATGTTATCAGAACTATCAGAAGACAGTACAAGATATCAGAACTATCAGAAGACAGTACAAGATATCAGAACTATCAGAAGACAGTACACGTTATCAGAACAATCAGAAGACAGTACAAGATATCAGAACAATCAGAAGACAGTACATGTTATCAGAACAATCAGAAGGAAGTACATGTTATCAGAACAATCAGAAGACAGTACACGATATCAGAACAATCAGAAGACAGTACAAGATATCAGAACAATCAGAAGACAGTACATGTTATCAGAACAATCAGAAGGAAGTACATGTTATCAGAACAATCAGAAGACAGTACACGATATCAGAACTATCAGAAAGCAGTACACGATATCAGAACTATCAGAAGGCAGTACAAGATATCAGAACTATCAGAAGGCAGTACACGATATCAGAACTATCAGAAAGCAGTACACGATATCAGAACTATCAGAAGGCAGTACACGATATCAGAACTATCAGTTGACTGAAGCTCTGACTTAACAATTAACCAGTGAGCGCCACATAACATTTTTTATCATCCCCTCCCCGCCTTGTGTGTGTGTGTGTGTGTGTGTGTGTGTGTGTTTTGGCTTACAATTAAAAACAGCATTCAGCCAAAAACATTCACACGCACAACGGAGCAGTTGTATGTTGAAAAAAGAATCGACATCACAACACTCGAGACACTCCCATGAGCTCCCCGTCCCCATCTTCAGCAGCAAGCGAAGAGTTCCAATTTTGATGGCACCAGTAACTGTCTGACTGTAAAAACGTCTCGCCTTTCCCTTGAGTGTTGAGCGTCAGACAGATCCCCTGGGAACTCCTCGCAGCGCCATTCTCCTCAGACCGTAATCATTTATCTGTGCCCCCGCACTGTGCAGTCGCTCCCAAAGGGCCCTCTCAAAATCTGGCTTGTCATACCCCTAATTTATCACCAAGTGGTACAGAGCCGATCGGTCTATCTGCCTGCTCGTTTACGAAGACACCGGCATAACCTGGAGAAATATCCAAAGGATGCTAACTACCCGGGACCTCTGAAGCGATGCTTGCCACTCTGCACGAAGCAAGCCTGTTTGTTCCTTTCTCAACTTGCTCAGTTAGTCGGTCACAATTACAACATGTGCGCACAGCTGATTCTCAAACCAGCTGTAATTGCCTCCACTCCATTCTCAAACTAGACGTTGTGATATCAAATGGTATTCAAAATTAAATTCGCAGCTCACAGTTTCGCGCCATGCACTTAACTTAGTAGCTGGGCAACGGAGCTATAAACTGCAGTCACCATATGGGGGATAATACAGCAGCTTCCAGTGACTCGAAGCAGATAATTTGCCACGCCTAAAAACTGTCGATCTGACAGACCAAGTTATATTCAACTAAACATACAAGAAAACAGACCATGCTATATTCAACTAAACATACAAGAAAACAGACCATGCTATATCTAGCTAAACATACAAGAAAACAGACCAAGTTATATTCAACTAAACATACAAGAAAATAGACCATGCTATATTCAACTAAACAAATAAGAAAACAGACCATGCTATATTCAACTAAACAAACAAGAAAACAGACCAAGTTATATTCAACTAAACATACAATAAAACAGACCATGCTATATTCAACTAAACAAACAAGAAAACAGACCAAGTTATATTCAACTAAACATACAAGAAAACAGACCATGCTATATTCAACTAAACATACAAGAAAACAGACCATGCTATATTCAACTAAACAAACAAGAAAACAGACCATGCTATATTCAACTAAACATACAAGAAAACAGACCATGCTATATTCAACTAAACAAACAAGAAAACAGACCATGCTATATTCAACTAAACAAACAAGAAAACAGACCAGGCTATATTCAACTAAACATACAAGAAAACAGACCATGCTATATTCAACTAAACAAACAAGAAAACAGACCATGCTATATTCAACTAAACAAACAAGAAAACAGACCAGGCTATATTCAACTAAACATACAAGAAAACAGACCTTGCTATATTCAACTAAACAAAACAAGAAAACAGACCATGCTATATTCAACTAAACAAACAAGAAAACAGACCAGGCTATATTCAACTAAACATACAAGAAAACAGACCATGCTATATTCAACTAAACAAACAAGAAAACAGACCATGCTATATTCAACTAAACATACAAGAAAACAGTTTTTTAATCCAAAACAACAAGTTGACCTATTCTTTCATGTTTCAGTCAAACCAACAAAAAGACAGACGAGGCTATATTTCAGTCAAACCAGCAAAACTGGATTATATTTCAGTCAAACCAGCAAAACTGGATTATATTTCAGTCAAACCAGCAAAACTGGATTATATTTCAGTCAAACCAGCAAAACTGGATTATATTTTCAGTCAAACCAGCAAAACTGGATTATATTTTCAGTCAAACCCAGAGGGAGTCAGACTAGGTTATATTTAAGTCGAACCAGCAAGAACTGAAACACGATTCTATTCAACAAAACATAAAAAAAAAACACGGGGTTATCCACACAAACCAAAAAAAAAAAAAGAAGACCGACGGTTATATTTCAGTTCAACCAACAAGAAAGTAAAGACCAGGGAGAGACCCGTCACTGGATAAAATCCGCCATGTCCAACTTGTCGCCTGCTGGCCTCGCTTTCAGTGTCCAGTGTAAAACAGTAACCGTTGTCAACAATAACTAATGCAGAAACGAAACAAACTCCCACGAGCACCAATCAGTAAATAAATGAAAGTATACAAATAATGCATCAAGTATAGATTTGGGCGTAGATATATACGCTTTAGTAGCTCCTACCCAACTATCTGAAGTCCGGTCTTCTTTTTCTTTGAAGAAGTCTTCAACAAGTGGAATGCAAATAGCATGAACGTGCTAAACAAACACATTTCTACGTTTTAGAATGGACACAAACATAACTGAGCAACAAGGAGTGACTGTTACCCCAATCAATACTTTTTTAAATATCAAGAATCCATGAGCTGTTAACTCTTTGGCTCGTTACTACGGATTTAGCAACCGTTCGGCCTTGATTCCACGATAGATCTAGGAGAAATATGGCTTTCCTGCCGACCACCGGGCGTGAAACCGGACCACAAGAAGTTCGTCACCCGGTCGTCGTGCAGTCAGGTTTAACCAACTACGCTAACGAGCCGAGCTCAATCAATACCTATAAAGTATTTATGCTTAACAAATGTACAGAGCTAGCAAATAAAGCAACGACCTCTAAGGTAATGTCAACCATGGCTGTGCGCCAGGCTTTTTTTTTATTTCTATAATAAACGAAACCGCACTCATTTGGAAGTGTCTCAAAAGCTGCGGGTAACTATAAAATGTCTATTATAAGTAGTGCTGTACCGAATAGTGATTTTCACTATTCGGCCGAATACGAATAGCAGGACCAACTATTCGGCCGAATACGAATACGAAAAGTGTATAGTGTATACAATATTTCTTAAAAAGAAAAAAAAACACATTCATGATGTCAAATGTACGCTGAACTTTTACTTCACATAAAGTAGCACAGAATAGTCATCTTCTTCTTTATTATTCTGAGCCCTTGAGATTTACAGTTGTTTGCAGGTCTGGCTGGACATTGTTTCTCGTTTTTTGTTGTTGTCTGCCTTATGGTCTACGCCCATTCCTCTCTCAGGTGTTTAGAGTTTTTACTACTCTGTCATCTGACATTCTTTCAATATGCCCCAAACATTTCAGTCTGTAAGCTCTCATGATGGCAGTGATCAATAGTGATTTAAACAGATTATGTGTTATGTTGTTGCTTCTCTCTCTCCATTCCCCGCTGTTTGTATCTTTGATGGGGTCCAAAGATTTGTCGTAAGTCGTAAGAATGTTTTTGAAAACCTGTAATAAGACCTCATCTCTTTTATTTCTGCTTCAAGTTTCAGAGCCATATAAACCGACTGGTCTTTTCAATGTTTTATATATTTTGATCTTGGTGTTGCCAGACAGACACTTTGACTTTAGCAGATGTTGAACGGCATTATACACTTTTTTTTTTCCCTAGATTGTATTCTATATTGTATTTCTTCTCTCAGCATGTTGGAACAGTTGAAGTTTGCACCCAAGTACTTATATGTTTCCGTTCGTTTGATTCTCATAATATTGACTTGTATGTGGCCGAAGTTTATATTCTTTCCATGTCTAGTTAGTATTCGTACAGAATAGTAAACATTTAAAAACATTTTATATTCTGCATCCTTCAGTCAGTCTGTGGTAACTAATAACTAGGATTGAAAGAATCCTAAGTATTATAACAAGTAACTAAACTTGGAAATTGTCACTGACAGTTTAGTTAATGCAGGAAAGCTGCATTAGCTTTCAACAGAACCAATCGTTCCATGTTGCCAGCATTAAGGGCGTGCATGCATAAGCGGGTGTAAGCTAACTACTATTCGTATTCGGCCCGACCGCAACTATTCGGCCGAATACGAATAGTCAATAGGTCCACTATTCGGCCCCGAAGCGAATACGAAGCGAATATTCGGTACAGCCCTAATTATAAGGGCGCTGAAACACACTCCTGAAAAGGTAGAAAATATGGGGGTGACTGCAGTCAAGCTAACACAAGGAATTCTAGAGAATCCGATATTGACAAAAAGACACTTAAACAATCCCTCTCCATTTTAATAGCTCTGACCACAGAGGTAAAAATGATATATTTGTCACAGCATTAAAATCTTGCTCTGGTGATCATACTATGCGCCTCGCTTTGGAAAATCGCCTCATCCACAGCCTAGGCATTCTTAGTCCAGGTGGTATCAATATCCAATATACCTTAATCTAAATAGTTCTGCTCTTATGACATTTTAAATGTTAATTATTTTATTTTCTTCTCTTTTATTTTATTTCCTATTTTTACTTTATTCTATTTCTTATCAGTCAGTAACATTTATATATCAGTAACATTTATATATCAGTAATATTTATATATCAGTAATATTTATATATCAGTAACATTTATATTTCTTTTATTCGCAGTATTATATTATATATTATCAGTACTACTGTTTATTATGTTTTGTGACTTAATTTTTTAGCTATCATTTGTTTTATTTTATTTCATTTATTCCACACCACATTGTTTTTTAAACGTTGCTCACGCCACCCCTTAGAGATCTACATACTCTCATCTCGTTGTTACGTTTGTATAGTTCACTTTTGTTTGAAAAAGGCCGCCTGGTCGAAACGTTAGGTTGTGTTGTTTTGTGCCCTTTTTTCTGCTTCCCGATTTTGTTGAGCTTTTTAGTCAAATTTCTCTGGAATTCCTAAAAAGGTAGCCCTATAGCGTACGATTGCGTAGCATCAGAAATAGAGACCAGTCTGTGCAGATTCGGTACCAGCATGCACATAACAGCAATTCCAAGCTTCGAGCAGACCAGTGAAAGCTTGTCCAAGTAGATATTTCAGCGTGTCATGACAAGAAAGCTTGTCCAAGTAGATATTTCAGATTGTCATGACAAGAAAGCTTGTCCAAGTAGATATTTCAGCGTGTCATGACAAGAAAGCTTGTCCAAGTAGATATTTCAGCGTGTCATGACAAGAAAGCTTGTCCAAGTAGATATTTCAGCGTGTCATGACAAGAAAGCTTGTCCAAGTAGATATTTCAGCGTGTCATGACAAGAAAGCTTGTCCAAGTAGATATTTCAACGTCTATAATTTACACTGCAATGTTCAAATGTCGGTAATTACACAGAAAAGAGTCATGACAAGAAAGCTTGTCCAAGTCGACATACTGGCCATTATGATTAATACTACACTGAAGACATTTTGGTAATTACACGGGAAAGAAGGATCTTACGTCAAACAGTCAACTGACTTGCATTCGGAGAGGTGATGGAGGCTAGCGGCTACCCGAGGACTGAGGGGGTGGGGTGGGGTGGGGGGGGGATAGTACTTGAGGCAAAACAGTACGCCTAACAACAAAACTACGACACACATTATGTCTACTTAGTTACTGTACTGGATGTAAGAAACAACTAAGCTACAACACACATTATGTCTACATAATGATTGTACTAGATGTAAGGAACAACGAAGCTACAACACACATTATGTCTACCTAATGATTGTACTAGATGTAAGGAACAACGAAGCTACAAAACACATTAGGTCTACATAGTTAGTGTACTAGATGTAAGGAACAACGAAGCTACAAAACACATTATGTCTACATAGTTAGTGTACTGGATGTAAGAAACAACTAAACTACAACACACATTATGTCTACATAGTTAGTGTACTGGATGTAAGAAACAACGAAGCTACAAAACACATTATGTCCACATAGTGATACTACTGTATGTAAGAGACAGCTAAACTACGCCACACATTATGTCCACATAGTGATACTACTGGATGTAAGAGACAGCTAAACTACGACACACATTATGTCCACATAGTAATACTACTGGATGTAAGAGACAGATAAACTACTCCATACATTATGTCCACATAGTGATACTACTGGATGTAAGAGACAACTAAACTACGCCACACATTATGTCCACATAGTGATACTACTGGATGTAAGAGACAGCTAAACTACGACACACATTATGTCCACATAGTGATACTACTGTATGTAAGAGACAACTAAACTGCGACACACATTATGTCTACATAGTTAGTTTACTGGATGTAAGAAACAACGAAGCTACAAAACACATTATGTCCACATAGTGATACTACTGTATGTAAGAGACAGCTAAACTACGCCACACATTATGTCCACATAGTGATACTACTGTATGTAAGAGACAGCTAAACTACGACACACATTATGTCCACATAGTGATACTACTGGATGTAAGAGACAGCTAAACTACGTCACACATTATGTCCACATAGCGATACTACTGGATGTAAGAGACAGCTAAACTACCACACACATTATGTCCACATAGCGATACTACTGGATGTAAGAGACAGCTAAACACGGTGCACATGTCTGTATGTCTATACAGTTTAACAATGTACCAGTAGCAATGCGTTATATTTGTCTGCGGTTTTGGACCCTACAGTAGTTACTCGTATTTGCGCCACACACGTATTTGTGTTCTCACCTTCAGTCTTGACATAACTAGACACTCACAGGTGTTTTATTGAATCCGAACTGCAAACACAGGACAGCATCTGTCTGCACATGAGCATGCGCAGGGGATTAGGCAATAGATCAAGGCCACTACAGCAATCAAATATTTGATAACATTAGAGCACACATAAATATATCTGATACATTACCTAGAACCTCATGAGACAGAATACAACACCACCACACTTTGGTGATCTGTAATGTTCGCTGTAATTCTAATAACTAGTGTGTACTTCTTCGACGGTCACATACATTTCCTGTACAAACAAAAACAAACAAATGGCCGCCTTTAAGTCAACGGTATAACGCCATCAAATCTTTCTTTTTCGTTCGCTTGAAATCGATTCTGCATTGTCTGTAGTATGAACTTCACTGTCTTTTGTAATTCACTCAGCGACCCGTAAAGTTTGACTTGCACCGCTGTTTCTCTTGGCCAAAAGTTTTGCCTTGATATGGGGACAGTCTTGGAGGACATGACCCGTTGTTCCAGGAACCAATCCACATCTGCACATGGCTGATTCGCCAATCTTAGATTTTGTGTACAAGTGGCTGCTAAGTTGATTGTGTCCTGTTCAAAGGCGTAAAATAAAAGCTTGCTCTGGTCTGTCCATAAAATGGTAATCGTCTTGTGCCGGTTTTAGTGCCTTTCTGATTGATTTGATTAATCTCTTTGTTTGTTGATAAGAGACTGATACGTCAGGTTGTTTTTCATTTTTACCTTCTTTAGCTAGTTTATCAGCTCTTTAATTTCCAGGAACTCCATTGTGGGATGGTATCCATTGAATAGTTAACTTTCACCGGGTGCCTAGTTTGGTGAGTAGTATTCGCATACGAGGTAATTTTCTAGATTGGAGGAGTGAATGAAGCACCGCTCTTGCATCTGTTAAAAAAGGCTACGGGTTGTGAAATATGACGTATATTTACCAGCTTCTCTGAAGCTTTTTTGATGACTTGAACTTCTGCAATAGTTCTGACAGTGCTTTCCTGTGGTATTTTGCCATATGTCTGGTAATATTTGGATGCTCATATTACACCTCTGCTGCCCCAGATCCTCTTTCCAAGGGCTTCGATCTGGAACAGCATTTAAGGGACCATCAGTTGGTCAAACAGAAATAGGGCTGATACATTTATGGAAAACCCATATGAAAAGCCAGTAAATCAACACCAAACATTATTCTAATGCATCTCATAACAATATTCTGCAACTCGAGAACGAACATTCAATTCAACAACAAAGAAAGTAAATTAAGGACAACTAGAACTCTGTTATGAATGCTGTCACATAGAATTGTAATCAGGGATACCAGTCGGCATCGTGCAGGTCAAGATGGTCACTTATACTTCGTCCATTTTTTAAGAATTTATCCCAGACTGCAAACTTTAAGTAGTCAATCTAAAATTCAAACTGATCACTGATCAGAATACAGTCAGAATACACCACAGTTCTCATCCCTGTCAAGTTATGTACCCATCAAAGATACAAACAGCGGGGATTTGAGAGTGAGAAGCAATAACGAAATTCATAATCTGTTTAAATCACAGTTGATCACTGGCATCATGAGAGCTAATAGGTTAAAATAGCTGGGGGATATTAAGAGAATGACAGATGACAGAGAGATAAAAACAGTATACAAGGGAGCTGAATGGTCGTAGACCAGGAGGCAGACCATGAAGAGATAACATCCAGACAGACATACTTGGTGTCCCCCATAGCTTCTCTCGCAATGTGGATCCCCTGGAACAGATAAACGACCTTAAACGCACAATCCTATTTGTGACCCAGACAGGACTCAATGTGTAGCATGACTGATGTCAAACGCAGAAGAAGAAGAAGAAGATACTTGGTGTCTTGGTGTCACCAAATGGAAAGAGAAGGCCAACCAGTGAGAAGAGTGGAGGCGGGTGATCTCTGTAGCAGAAAACCTCAAGGATTCGAAATGTTGAAGAAATGACCCAACATCCACTTTTCTGTTTTAAAAAAAAAGACAACAATGCGCTGCGCTCCGGTCTTACTGAAAATATCACCAGCATCATGTGCCGTGCCTAAAATCATAGGTGGTCGTCATTCGCCACCCTACAGGGTCAGTAGAATCTTGGATCGGGTGGTACTCTCGTACCGCCCTATACACGTGGCCAGGTCATCGAGTTATACATCTCCTTGCTTTCCCCCTCTCTTCTTTCTCTCAATCTTGACAGCTGTCAGCATATTCCCGAGTTTGTTCCTTGCAATAAAATATACCTTCTGTTATTGAACGAACAGATTGTTACAATGGTATGTGTTTGATTTGTTTGGTCTTTTCTTCAGTTCAGCTTCATGGATTGCGTATGAATGTCTATTTGGATTGAGAGTTCTGAGACAGACAGGGGCCGCATGAGATTTCCTTTAGTCTCGGTGACCTTATCTGCCTTTCAATTTCCGGGAATTCACAGTAGACTGGATTCACTTTTGGACCAGCTCCGTTTTTGTGGACAGCGTTCTGATCTGTTTTTCTGTGTGTGTAAATGTCATCAATGATTAGGTTCTGTTTTTGTGTGTAAATGTCATCAATGATTAGGTTCTGTTTTTGTGGACAGCGTTCTGATCTGGTTTTGTTGTTCTAAATGTCATCAATGATTGGGTTCTGTTTTTGTGGACAGCGTTCTGGTCTGTTTTTCTGTGTGTGTAAATGTTATCAATGATTAGGTTCTGTTTGTGTGGACAGCGTTCTGATCTGGTTTTGTGTGTGTGTAAATGTCATCAATGATTGGGTTCTGCTTTTGTGGACAGCGTTCTGATCTGGTTTTGTTGTTCTAAATGTCATCAATGATTGGGTTCTGTTTTTGTGGACAGCGTTCTGGTCTGTTTTTCTGTGTGTGTAAATGTTATCAATGATTAGGTTCTGTTTGTGTGGACAGCGTTCTGATCTGGTTTTGTTGTTCTAAATGTCATCAATGATTAGGTTCTGTTTTTGTGGACAGCGTTCTGATCTGGTTTTGTTGTTGTAAATGTCATCAATGATTAGGTTCTGTTTTTGTGGACAGCGTTCTGATCTGGTTTTATTGTTCTAAATGTCATCAATGATTGGGTTCTATTTTTGTGGACAGCGTTCTGTTTTGGTTTTTGTAAATAAATGTCATCAATGATTAGGTTCTGTTTTTGTGGACAGCGTTCTGATCTGGTTTTGTTGTTGTAAATGTCATCAATGATTAAGTTCTGTTTTTGTGGACAGCGTTCTGATCTGGTTTTGTTGTTCTAAATGTCATCAATGATTAGGTTCTGTTTTTGTGGACAGCGTTCTGTTTTGGTTTTTGTAAATAAATGTCATCAATGATTAGGTTCTGTTTTTGTGGACAGCGTTCTGATCTGGTTTTGTGTGTGTAAATGTCATCAATGATTAGGTTCCGTTTTTGTGGACAGCGTTCTGATCTGGTTTTGTGTGTGTGTAAATGTCATCAATGATTAGGTTCTGTTTTTGTGGACAGCGTTCTGATCTGGTTTTGTGTGTGTGTAAATGTCATCAATGATTAGGTTCTGTTTTTGTGGACAGCGTTCTGATCTGGTTTTGTGTGTGTGTAAATGTCATCAATGATTAGGTTCTGTTTTGGTTTTTGTAAATAAATGTCATCAATGATTAGGTTCTGTTTTTGTGGACAGCGTTCTGATCTGGTTTTGTGTGTGTAAATGTCATCAATGATTAGGTTCTGTTTTTGTGGACAGCGTTCTGATCTGGTTTTGTGTGTGTGTAAATGTCATCAATGATTAGGTTCTGTTTTTGTGGACAGCGTTCTGATCTGGTTTTGTTGTTGTAAATGTCATCAATGATTAGGTTCTATTTTTGTGGACAGCGTTCTGATCTGGTTTTGTTGTTGTAAATGTCATCAATGATTAGGTTCTATTTTTGTGGACAGCGTTCTGATCTGGTTTTGTTGTTGTAAATGTCATCAATGATTAGGTTCTATTTTTGTGGACAGCGTTCTGATCTGGTTTTGTGTGTAAATGTCATCAATGATTAGGTTCTGTTTTTGTGGACAGCGTTCTGATCTGGTTTTGTGTGTAAATGTCATCAATGATTAGGTTCTGTTTTTGTGGACAGCGTTCTGATCTGGTTTTGTGTGTAAATGTCATCAATGATTAGGTTCTGTTTTTGTGGACAGCGTTCTGATCTGGTTTTGTTGTTGTAAATGTCATCAATGATTAGGTTCTGTTTTTGTGGACAGCGTTCTGGTCTGGTTTTGTTGTTGTAAATGTCATCAATGATTAGGTTCTGTTTTTGTGGACAGCGTTCTGATCTGGTTTTGTGTGTAAATGTCATCAATGATTAGGTTCTGTTTTTGTGGACAGCGTTCTGATCTGGTTTTGTTGTTGTAAATGTCATCAATGATTAGGTTCTGTTTTTGTGGACAGCGTTCTGATCTGGTTTTGTTGTTGTAAATGTCATCAATGATTAGGTGAGCCATTAATCAGTTGGTGTTATCAATGTCCCAGCTTCTGCTTGGTAAAAAGTTAAACATCAAGTGTGAATTCTGTCACTTAAAGCTTCACACATGATCCTGGACGCACGTGCGTTAGATAACTTATGAGTTGGCTTTCAAATGTGAGGAAACCTGGCCATGCCTGTAAGCGGACATTAAGCCCGCAGCAGTGTGAGTAGAAATAGCAGCAGTGTGAGTAGAAATAGCAGCAGTGTGAGTAGAAATAGCAGCAGTGTGAGTAGAAATAGCAGCAGTGTGAGTAGAAATAGCAGCAGTGTGAGTAGAAATAGCAGCAGTGTGAGTAGAAATAGCATCAGTGTAAGTAGAAATAGCATCAGTGTAAGCAGAAATAGCAGCAGTGTAAGTAGAAATAGCAGCAGCGTGAGTAGAAATAGAATCAGTGTAAGTAGAAATAGCAGCAGCGTGAGTAGAAATAGCAGCAGTGTGAGTAGAAATAGCAGCAGTGTGAGTAGAAATAGCAGCAGTGTGAGTAGAAATAGCAGCAGTGTGAGTAGAAATAGCAGCAGTGTGAGTAGAAATAGCAGCAGTGTGAGTAGAAATAGCAGCAGTGTAAGCAGAAATAGCATCAGTGTAAGTAGAAATAGCATCAGTGTAAGTAGAAATAGCATCAGTGTAAGCAGAAATAGCAGCAGTGTAAGTAGAAATAGCAGCAGCGTGAGTAGAAATAGAATCAGTGTAAGTAGAAATAGCAGCAGCGTGAGTAGAAATAGCATCAGTGTGAGCAGAAATAGCAGCAGTGTAAGTAGAAATAGTAGCAGCAGTGTGAGTAGAAACAGCAGCAGTGTAAGTAGAAATAGCATCAGTGTGAGTAGAAATAGCAGCAGTGTGAGCAGAAATAGCAGCAGTGTAACTAGAAATAGCATCAGTGTAAGTAGAAATAGCAGCAGTGTGAGCAGAAATAACAGAAGACGAAGAAAAAGAACATTAGGAAAAAAATGAGTAGGAGAAAACCCAGAATAAGAAGAAGAAGAATGTCTGTCTGTCTGTCTGTCTGTCTGTCTGTCTGTCTGTCTGTCTGTCTGTCTGTCTGTCTGTCTGTCTGTCTGTCTGTCTGTCTGTCTGTCTGTCTGTCTGTCTGTCTGTCTGTCTGTCTGTCTGTCTGTCTGTCTGTCTGTCTGTCTGTCTGTCTGTCTGTCTGTCTGTCTGTCTGTCTGTCTGTCTGTCTGTCTGTCTGTCTGTCTGTCTGTCTGTCTGTCTGTCTGTCTGTCTGTCTGTCTGTCTGTCGGTCGGTCGGTCGGTCGGTCGGTCGGTCGGTCGGTCGGTCGGTCGGTCGGTCGGTCGTTCGTTCGTTCGTTCGTTCGTTCGTTCTTTCTTTCTTTCTTTCTTTCTTTCTTTCTTTCTTTCTTTCTTTCTTTCTTTCTTTCTTTCTTTCTTTCTTTCTTTCTTTCTTTCTTTCTTTCTTTCTTTCTTTCTTTCTTTCTTTCTTTCTTTCTTTCTTTCTTTCTTTCTTTCTTTCTTTCTTTCTTTCTTTCTTTCTTTCTTTCTTTCTTTCTTTCTTTCTTTCTTTCTTTCTTTCTTTCTTTCTTTCTTTCTTTCTTTCTTTCTTTCTTTTTGTATTTCTTTCTTTCCCTGTATGTGTTTCTTTCTTTCTGTTTTATTTCTTTCCTTCTTTCTGTCCACTGTAATCATGATTGATGACAATCCACCGACGACAGCTCCAGCTGTTTCAGGTGATTGTTCTACTGATCTCCAGAAGGCTCTTGATTGAGCTGCGGGCGTGGTCTGGGGCCGTCTGTCAGGGAGACAACAGACACAACTCAATGATTCTGCAACAACACTCGCGATATATGTGTGTGAGGGAGACAGCAGACACAGTTCAATGATGCTGCAACAACACTCGCGATGTGTGTGTGTGTGTGTGTGTGTGTGTGTGTGAGGGAGACAACAGACATAGTTCAATGATGCTGCAACAACACCCGCGATGTGTGTGTGTGTGTGTGTGTGTGTGTGTGAGGGAGACAACAGACACAGTTCAATGATGCTGCAACAACACTCGCGATGTGTGTGTGTGTGTGTGTGTGTGTGTGTGAGGGAGACAACAGACATAGTTCAATGATGCTGCAACAACACTCGCGATGTGTGTGTGTGTGTGTGTGTGTGTGAGGGAGACAGCAGACACAGTTCAATGATGCTGCAACAACACTCGCGATGTGTGTGTGTGTGTGTGTGTGTGTGTGTGAGGGAGACAACAGACATAGTTCAATGATGCTGCAACAACACCCGCGATGTGTGTGTGTGTGTGAGGGAGACAGCAGACACAGTTCAATGATGCTGCAACAACACTCGCGATGTGTGTGTGTGTGTGTGTGTGTGTGTGTGAGGGAGACAACAGACATAGTTCAATGATGCTGCAACAACACCCGCGATGTGTGTGTGTGTGTGTGTGTGTGTGTGTGTGTGCGTGAGGGAGACAACAGACACATTTCAATGATGCTGCAACAACACTCGCGATGTGTGTGTGTGTGTGTGTGTGAGGGAGACAGCAGACACAACTCAATGATGCTGCAACAACACTCGCGATATATGTGTGTGTGTGTGCGAGGGAGACAGCAGACACAACTCAATGATGCTGCAACAACACTCGCGATGTGTGTGTGTGTGTGTGTGTGTGTGTGAGGGAGACAACAGACACAGTTCAATGATGCTGCAACAACACTCGCGATGTGTGTGTGTGTGTGTGTGGGGGTGGAGGAGGGGAGGGTGCACACAATCAACATTTAATTATGGTCCAAAAACACTAGCTATGTGGCGGGTAGTTTAAGAATTTGTCAGCTGAACAATTATGACCAATGATTTTTACAATTATCTGATAATATGATAGAAAGTGAGCAAATGGAAGACAAAGCAATAAAAACATGTGTAACTTGGCCAAACCGATAGGATGATGCAAAAACACTGACATGATCCATGATACTGGTAATCGCGTAAGATGGCGAAACATGACATAAAATAACTGATCAGCACGACAAATAATTATGACGACGATAATAATGATTAGTGTAATGAAGCAGGTAAATAAACCTTGTAGCTTTATCGTTACATAATCAACAGTCCGTACACATAGGATACTGATGTAGTGAAACAGTCTGTACACACAGGATACTGTTGTAGTGAAACAGTCTGTACACACAGGATACTGATGTAGTGAAACAGTCTGTACACACAGGATACTGATGTAGTGAAACAGTCTGTACACACAGGATACTGATGTAGTGAAACAGTCTGTACACACAGGATACTGATGTAGTGAAACAGTCCGTACACATAGGGATACTGGTGTAGTGAAACAGTCTGTACACACAGGATACTGGTGTAGTAAAACAGTCTGTACACATAGGATACTGATTTGGTGAAACAGTCCGTACACACAGGATACTGATGTAGTGAAACAGTCTGTACACACAGGATACTGATGTAGTGAAACAGTCTGTACACACAGGATACTGATGTAGTGAAACAGTCTGTACACACAGGATACTGATGTAGTGAAACAGTCTGTACACACAGGATACTGATGTAGTGAAACAGTCCATACACATAGGGATACTGGTGTAGTGAAACAGTCTGTACACATAAGGATACTGGTGTATTGAAACAGTCTGTACACATAGGGATACTGGTGTAGTGAAACATTCTGACACATATGGATACTGATGTAGTGAAACCTTCTGTCACATAGGGATACTGATGTAGTGAAACATTCTGTACACATAGGGAAACTGATGTAGTGAAACATTCTGTACACATATGGATACTGGTGTAGTGAAACATTCTGTACACATAGGGAAACTGATGTAGTGACACCATCTGTACACATAGGGATACTGATGTAGAGAAACATTCTGTCACATAGGGATACTGATGTAGTGAAACAGTCTGTACACATAGGGATACTGATGTAGTGAAACAGTCTGTACACATAGGGATACTGATGTACTGAAACAGTCTGTACACATAGGGAAACTGATGTAGTGACACAGTCTGTACACATAAGGATACTGATGTAAAGAAACATTCTGTCACATAGGGATACTGATGTAGTGAAACAGTCTGTACACATAAGGATACTGATGTAGTGAAACAGTCTGTACACATAGGGATACTAGTGTAGTAAAACATTATGTACACATAGGGATACTGAGGTAGTGAAACAGTCTGTACACATAAGGATAGAGATGTAGTGAAACAGTCTGTACACATAGGAATACTGGTGGAGTTAAACATTATGTACACATAGGGATACTGGTGTAGTGAAACATTATGTACACATAGGGATACTGATGTAGTGAAACAGTCTGTACACATAGGGATACTGATGTAGTGAAATATTATGTGCACTTAGGGATACTGGTGTAGTGAAACAGTCTGTACACATAGGGATACTGGTGTAGTGAAACAGTCTGTACACATAAGGATACTGGTGTGGTGAAACAGTCGGTCACATAAGGATACTGTGTGTAGTGAAACATTCTGTCACATAGGGATACTGATGTAGTGAAACATTCTGTCACATATGGACACTGTGTGTATTGAAACATTCTGTCACATAAGGATACTGTGTGTAGTGAAACATTCTGTCACATAAGGATACTGTGTGTAGTGAAACATTCTGTCACATAAGGATACTGGTGTAGTGAAACAGTCTGTACACATAAGGATACTGATGTAGTGAAACAGTCTGTACACATAGGGATACTGGTGTAGTGAAACAGTCTGTACACATAAGGATACTGGTGTAGTGAAACAGTCTGTACACATAAGGATACTGGTGTAGTGAAACAGTCTGTACACACAGGGATCCTGGTGTAGTGAAACAGTCTGTACACATAAGGATACTGGTGTAGTGAAACAGTCTGTACACATAAGGATACTGGTGTAGTGAAACAGTCTGTACACATAGGGATACTGTAGCTGTCTCTTACTTCATAAGCAAACGAAGTTTAATGCTGCTTGTAATCGGATCATTTCCATTGCATTTTTACCACATCGCAGTCCTCAAGTCATTAGAAGTATAGTTGCTCTCTTCGCTTGATCTTGAGGAGCCATCATCATGTACGTTTTATCATAAAGTAGCTCACCACCCAGAGCAAAAACAGCAGCCTGTCTGTTGCGTATCCAGTACTCTGCAACATCCTAGGCAGAACATCCATGTTATGTTCCGAGTCTTATCGCTGAACTTGTTGGACAACTGTTTTAACTTCTGGTAATCCATTACAGTTACAACATGTCAGGCTGTGATAGCCTTCGGCCACGGGAAAGTTGCTGTGACCGCCTCCACCTCTATTAGCATGCTAGATTTTGTCATACGCCTGGTTAACTTTATCAAAAAGATGTCCATTCAGGTTTGCAATGAAATTCAACCCACTATGTCTACTGTTCGTCTCAAACCCATCTGTGTATTTAATGAGATGGCCCAGGCGTTAATTTTGACTGATTGGTTAAACCAACCTGCGGATAGTAAGGTAGCAAAAAATTTCCACACAGAACCGTTATCGGACGAAGACACATTTCTGTGTAAGTCTGATATAATGATATACAAAACACCTGTACAACGTAATCCTGGTGTGAACACTCGCAAGATGTTGAACCCCAGGCCTCTATTCCCAAGTCCTGGGCAACAATTCTCGCTATGTTGCAGGTGTTTTTATATGGAAACAAACACGAGAACAACTAAGCAAATAAACAACAAACTTGCCAGTAAAAGCTGGGTCATGTTGAGAGAGACTGACACCCAGACGTACAACTGTTCATGTCGGAGCTCTTTCACTGTGTATGTGGTTGTACTTAACCCCTCGTAATCTTGTCGGTCGACACCGGTTTTCAACAACAGCATCCTACGGGTACAGACATGGTTGGGTGGATTTGTGAACGGGTTTGTAGATAGATGGGTTGTGGATAGATGGGTTCTGAATAGATGGGTTTGTGAATCGATGGGTTTGTGAATCGATGGGTTTGTGAATCGATGGGCGGATGAGCTGGTGCATTGCTGGGTGAATGAATAGGTTGATGACAAGGTGAATGAATAAATGTGTGGATAGACGGGTGGATTGATGCACAGGTAGATAGTTGGGTTAATTTACAGGTGAGGGGATGAGTGAGTGGATGAATGGGTGAAATGATTTATGCCTGAATGAGTAGATAGATGGATGGGTGGATGGGTGGGTGAGTAGATGAATGGGTGAAATGATTTATGCCTGAATGAGTAGATAGAATAATGGGTGGATGGGTGGATGGGTGGATGGGTGGGTGGATGGATGGGTGGATGGATGGGTGGATGGGTGGGTGGATGGATGTGTGAGTAGATGAATGGGTGAAATGATTTATGCCTGAATGAGTAGATAGATGGATGGGTGGGTGGGTGGATGGGTGGATGGATGGATGGGTGGATGGGGGGGGGGGTGAGTAGATGATTAATGCATGATTAGGAAGAGGAGTGCATATGTGTATTTATATATATATATGTGTGTGTGTGTGTGTATGTGTGTGGGGGAGTGATGTGTGCGATTATGTGTGTGCGCGTATGCTTGTGTATGTGTGTGTAGAAATGTCTTACGTGGATTCAGCATACATAAAAGAGAATGGATAGGTAAAGGACTGCAATTGTTTGGAATTAATATTTGAGGACAGTCCTGACTGAAAGATAATAAAACATGCAAAAGATACCAAGGTTTGTCTTCGAACAGCAGCTTACCCTCCCATCCCTTCTCCTGCAGGGACACTCAACTGACCTGTCGATTTTTCCCGCTTACCCTCCCATCACTTCTCCTGCAGGGACACTTAACTGACCTGTCGATGTTTTCCCGCTTACCCTCCCATCCCTTCTCCTGCAGGGACACTCAACTGACCTGTCGATGTTTCACCCCCCACCTCCCATCCCTTCTCCTGCAGGGACACTCAACTGACCTGTCGATGTTTCACCCCCCACCTCCCATCCCATCTCCCCCAGAGACACTCAACTGACCTGTCGATGTTTCACCCCCCACCTCCCATCCCATCTCCCCCAGAGACACTCAACTGACCTGTCGATGTTTCCCCAGCTGTGGTCGTTCCGGTCATGGTAGAGCATCTGGTACTTGTAGATGTCCTGGTTTTCTCGAACTCGCTTGTAGCCCTTGGCGAGCACCCTGCGAGCAGAGCAGCCGCTGTTGTACTAGCCAATAATAGAGACCTGACGTCTCGATGTTATCTGTGGTGATGTTTCCCTGTTATGTCATTGTTATCTGTGGCGATGTTTCCCTGGTATGTGATCTTATATGTGGTGATGTTTCCTTGGTATGTGATGTTATCTTTGTCATTACCAGAAATCAAAACACTTAGCGGAAAAAATAAGGAATTAGGCAAAGAACAAACTAGTCGTAACCACCCACAAGAACCCATCAGCAGACTCAACAGAAAGCAACATACAGCAATTTTTCATCTTCAGGCTCAACTACCACATGCCGACTGTAGTCCCCACAGTGTGCATGTCAGACACGGCCACAAAAACATAAGCCCAATCAACCTAACACTTCGAAAGGACACATGGCCTCAAAAGCAAAGTATGCAGAACAAGCTATGGGTAACCATGACGTACCTGCTGCTGACATACGAGTTCACAGAGACAACCCACTCGATGGTCTAATCTGAGCAAACGAAACGGAACGCGAAGAAAAAGAAACAGAAGAGGTATTATGAAATCTAGTGAAATATCATCAGACTACAGTGTCTGAATACAGCAAAGTCGTTGTTGTGCCGATCTCACCTGCTGAAACACACGGATACTTAGCCTGTGGGTGCGCCATTTGACAAGAAGGTAAACTGGTTTCCTCTTTCCGTCAGGTGAAATACATTCACAGAAGCCACATTCTTAAACATACACATACACACACCCGAAATCACACACACACACACACGCAATCACACACACACACACACACACACACACATACACACACACATATAGTACAGCTTTAATGACAGTTTTAAAGACATTGGTATTTCAGTTTGTGCACGGAAGGTATACAGAAAAGAATGTCGTATTCTATGGATGAGCAAAGAAAAACACAAAGAAAACACATAGACAGGCAAATAACAAAAACAGTTGGGGAATTACCGAAGTAGAAGATCGTCATCTTCGCCACCCCAGCCGAAATAGAGATTAGAGTTTCCGTTGACGTCAGTGTACTGTCTTGTGGTCAGCGCCACCACACCTCCGAAGTAGTCGTCGTACATCTTTCTGGGAGACAGTCCACAAACAAGGTTGCTACTAGATAGACAGGGTCAGCTGCAGAATTATGAACACATCTAGCAATAGACAGAGTTTGTCAACGCGCGCACACAATTCAGCAATACACCGCATGAACAATATGTCATAGAAACGGATTATTTATGGTAAACTAATACACATTAGATACTCTATAATTAATTCCTGAATAAATCCCTGTGTGTATTGATGTTTCACATATCAGTATCCCTGTGTGTATTGATGTTTCACATATCAGTATCCCTGTGTGTATTGATGTTTCACATATCAGTATCCCTGTGTGTATTGATGTTTCACATATCAGTATCCCTGTGTGTATTGATGTTTCACATATCAGTATCCCTGTGTGTATTGATGTTTCACATATCAGTATCCCTGTGTGTATTGATGTTTCACATATCAGTATCCCTGTGTGTATTGATGTTTCACATATCAGTATCCCTGTGTGTATTGATGTTTCACATATCAGTATCCCTGTGTGTATTGATGTTTCACTATATCAGTATCCCTGTGTGTATTGATGTTTCACTATATCAGTATCCCTGTGTGTATTGATGTTTCACTATATCAGTATCCCTGTGTGTATTGATGTTTCGCTATATCAGTATCCCTGTGTGCATGGATGTTTCCGCAGATCCATGCCAAAAGTGGATATAATCTGTGAGATGAGATGCCTGAGAAAAGACGCCAACTTGACCATGGGAGATGGAGTGAACAACGACACGATGAGACAATTGTGGGAAACAATACCTTGTAGAGCAGATGAACAGCCAGCCGATCAAGTGGTCTGGCCATCTTGTTAGAATGCAACAACATCATATACCATCACGAGCTCTAGATGTGAGAAGATTAGCTACAAGAGCAAGAGGACGGCCACGACCCCAGAAAGACACTCTACGCCTTCACGGCAGGACAAGAGCCAGTAACAGCCTGCGTGCACGAGACTGCAAATTATTCTCGCCGCGCCACCTAGCGACAGATGTGGTGTAGGACGATGATGATGATGACTAAGTGAAGTTTATGACACGTTTTATATTCAAACAGAAATACTGCTACACTAAAACCCCAACCATACACAATGAAACCCGACTACCAAACCTGAGTCACATGCCGGTAAGCCACTCATAAAGATGCGAACAATTAAACAGATCGGGGCCGCTGGCTGCGTTACTTTGACGTGCCCCGTATCACGCCGGTAAATGTCTGACGATAGACAGCAGACAACAGGTCATTTCAGTACACGAGCACAGATCCAAACGAGGTGTTCGTCACTCTGTTACTTGCTACATGATATGCTTCCAGTCGCAGTGCCTGTTGTAGGAGACCTGACAACAGAAATATAACTGTGTGATCACTGGGGTCGACTAATGACGAATGTCAAAAAAAAAAAAAAAAACTAAATATAGCAGTAGAGTGTCCAGGTATTAACGGAGGTTCTGAGTAAAAATGTCTTTGTACAAGGTTTCCTGACGATGGGAAACTGGATGAAGAAATTAACATCTGCTACCGTCCAGCAACTCCAGTATTGCGACAGCTAGCCATCTCCTCCTCCCTGTTTTCAAACAACATCAGACAATCTTGGTCTCCAAGCATGTGCATGCCACCTGTACCAGTCGTGGTCACTCTCAACAAACGGTAACAGTAAATGTGTGTCCATAGATATGAGATGTCAGTGAGGGCTGTAGGAGTTACCAGAGAAGATACAATCAGGAACGAGGTCTTACGAAAAAACGTTGCCACAGAACCAATTCTAAATTATATACAAAAACAGCAGATCGAATGGTAGAGCACAAGGTAGACCATGAACAACATGGAAAGATAACATCAGAGAAACTCTAACATAGAATGATGAGTCTGTCTATGGTAGGGGCTGTGAGAAAAGCCAGAAGCGGAACTTTATATCTCCCTCGACACTCTAAGCTGTACAAGAAGATGTTGAGAGGTAGAAAAACAAACAACATGTCATCAAGACAAGGTCTGTGTTCTTCTACAACCCATGCCGTGGGGGTAAAGTAATCTAGATACTTATCTTTAGTATCCAGCCTCGGAAGTCTGCTGGTTCGTTGAGTGCTATTGATATTATACAGAAACAGACTGCTTTTGCAGCCATACTGAAATGTGAGGTTGTACCGGTGTTGCTGCAGTATGACTATGCATTTTGAAATGTGAGGTTGTACCGGTGTTGCTGCAGTATGACTGTGCATTTTGAAATGTGAATGAAACATGAAGAAGACCATGCAGACCGTGGACAGACAGACAGACAGACACACAGACAGATAGATAGATAGATAGATAGATAGATAGATAGATAGATAGATAGATAGATAGATAGATAGATAGATAGATAGATAGATAGATAGATAGATAGATAGATAGATAGATAGATAGATAGATAGATAGATAGATAGATAGATAGATAGATAGATAGATAGATAGATAGATAGATAGATAGATAGATAGATAGATAGATAGATAGATAGATAGATAGATAGATAGATAGATAGATAGATAGATAGATAGATAGATAGATAGATAGATAGATAGATAGATAGATAGATAGATAGATAGATAGAGAGAGACAGTGTAGACACAAATTGCTAATGAAAATGGAAAGTGCTCAAAACCAAATGACAGAAGCAGTCAGTCTCCTTTTAACATGATGACACAAGAAGAGAGGGTCTGGAGAACACTGTGCTGACTGGAAAAATCAAGTGAAGAAGAGGCAGAGACAGACCAAGAGAGACGATGGTTGATGGGCTGAGGCGATGGCGTGGTGGAATGCCCTCAGTGGAACTGATTCAAAATACCGAACACCGAGATCTGTTAGACTCATGAGCGCCTACTTCGCTAGACATGGCGCATGATGACGATGATGAACCCTAGTTACCAGAAGGCAGCTGTGTGATCTTACTTGGCGTCGCGCTGTCCGTGTCGTTTGATGGAGACGGGGAAATGCCGGGGGTTGTCGCCACACCTGTAGAGGATTCGGTCATCCAGAGGGACCAGGTCCACGTCGTGGAAGATGTAGCAGTCGAAGTGGGCGACTTTCCGCGACTCCAGGAAGCCGATATTGTGTAGAGTTGCCCTGTTGAACATCGATGGCGCCAACTGTTCAGATCCCAAACACAGAAGCCGTTAATTCACCACCGGTTCATGAACTACAGTCATTTCTTGTCGAAACGGTACAGTCGTGTCTTGTCGAAACGGTACAGTCGTGTCTTGTCGAAACGGTACAGTCGTGTCTTGTCGAAACGGTACAGTCGTGTCTTGTCAAAACGGTACAGTCGTGTCTTGTCTAAACGGTACAGACGTGTCTTGTCGAAACGGTACAGTAGTGTCTTGTCGAAACGGTACAGTCGTGTCTTGTCGAAACGGTACAGTCGTGTCTTGTCAAAACGGTACAGTCGTGTCTTGTCTAAACGGTAAAGTCGTGTCTTGTCTAAACGGTACAGACGTGTCTGAGAACCACCGTGATAGCGCGGCTAGACGTTTGCCTGTGAGCCCAAAGGTCGTGGGTTCAAATGCAAATCGAGTCAGGTTTTCTTCTTGTCCAGAAATGACCTTGGCTCACAGCGGGACACAGCTTTAACTCTTTGTCCCGAGGAACGCATCAGACGTTCATAGTTTTGTACCTAGAAACCCAACAAACGCATGATGCGCCGATGTTATGTCTCTCTTTACTCATCACCATTATCATCATCACCATCATCATCACCATCATCATCACCATCATCATCACCATCATCATCATCTTTATAATCATAATCATCACCATCATCATCACCATCATCATCACCATCATCATCACCAATGCCATCACCAATGTCATCACCATCATCATCACCATCATCATCACCATCATCATCACCATCATCATCATCACCATCATCATCACCATCATCATCACCATCATCATCAAAATCATCATCATCAATGCCATCACCATCATCAGCACCATCATCATCACTATCATCATCACCAATGTCATCACCATCATCATCACTATCATCAGCACCAATGTCATCACCATCATCATCACCATCATCATCACCATCATCATCACCATCATCATCATCATCACCATCACTATATTCATCATCATCATCATCATCATCATCATCGTCATCATCATCACTATCATCATCACAATCCTCATCATCATCACCATCATCATCATCACTATCATCATCACTATAATCACCATCACTATAATCACCATCATCATCATCACAATCATCATCACCATCATCATCTCCATCATCATCACCATCATCATCACCATCATCATCACCATCATCATCACCATCATCATCAAAATCATAATCATCACCATCATCATCACAAAAATCATCACCATCATCATCACCAATGCCATCACCATTATCATCACCATCATCATCACCATCATCATCACCATCATCATCATCATTATCATCGCCATCATCATCACCATCATCATCACCATCATCATCAAAATCATAATCATCACCATCATCATCACAAACATCATCACCATCATCATCACCAATGCCATCACCATTATCATCACCATCATCATCACCATCATCATCATCATTATCATCGCCATCATCATCACCATCATCATCACCATCATCATCACCAATGCCATCACCATCATCAGCACCATCGTTACCACCATCATCAGCACCAATGTCATCACCATCATCATCACCACCATCATCATCACCATCATCATCACCAATGCCATCACCATCATCAGCACCAATGTCATCACCATCATCATCACCATCATCATTACCATCATCATCATCACCATCATCATCATTACCATCATCATCACCATAATCATCACCATCATTATCACCAATACCATCACCATCATCATCACCGTCATCATCACTATCATCATCACCATAATCATTATCATCGTCATCATCACCATCATCATCATCATAATCATCATCATCGTCAACATCAACATTATCATCATCCCCATCATCATCACCATAATCATCATCGTCGTCATCATCACCATCATCATCATCACCGTCATCCCCATCATCATCACCATAATCATCACCGTCATCATCATCACCATCATCATCATCACCATCATCATCATCACCATCATTCCCATCATCACCATCATTATCATCATCACCATCATCATCACCAGTGCCATCACCATCATCATCACCATCATGATCATCACCGTCATGATCATCACCAATGCCATCACCATCATCATCACCATCATCATCATCACCATCACCATCATCACCACTACCATTTTCATACTCATCATAATCATCATTATCACCATTATCATAATAATCACCACCATCTTTATCAACGTCATCATCATCTTTACCATCATCATCATGTTTTGTTCTGTTTATACAATAAATAAATCTGACAGTCACCATAATCATCATTATCGTCATCATCACCATCATCATCATCATAATCATCATCATCGTCATCATCACCATCATCATCATCACCATCATCATCACCATCATCTTCACCATCATCATCACCATCATCATCAAAATCATAATCATCACCATCATCATCACAAACATCATCACCATCATCATCACCAATGCCATCACCATTATCATCACCATCATCATCACCATCACCATCATCATAATCATTATCATCGCCATCATCATCACCATCATCATCACCATCATCATCACCATCATCATCACCATCATCATCACCATCATCATCACCATCATCATCAAAATCATAATCATCACCATCATCATCACAAACATCATCATCACCAATGCCATCACCATCATCATCACCATCATCATCACCATCATCATTATCATTATTATCGCCATCATCATCACCATCATCATCACCATCATCATCACCAATGCCATCACCATCATCAGCACCATCGTTACCACCATCATCAGCACCAATGTCATCACCATCATCATCACCACCATCATCATCACCATCATCATCACCAATGCCATCACCATCATCAGCACCAATGTCATCACCATCATCATCACCATCATCATTACCATCATCATCACCATCATCATCACCATAATCATCACCATCATTTTCACCAATACCATCACCATCATCATCACCATCATCATCACTATCATCATCACCATAATCATTATCATCGTCATCATCACCATCATCATCATCATAATCATCATCATCGTCAACATCAACATCATCATCATCCCCATCATCATCACCATAATCATCATCATCGTCATCATCACCATCATCATCATCACCGTCATCCCCATCATCATCACCATAATCATCACCATAATCATCACCGTCATCATCATCACCATCATCATCATCACCATCATCATCATCACCATCATCATCATCACCATCATCCCCATTATCACCATTATTATCATCATCACCATCATCAACACCAGTGCCATCACCATCATCATCACCATCATGATCATCACCGTCATGATCATCACCAATGCCATCACCATCATCATCACCATCATCATCATCACCATCACCCTCATCACCACTACCATTTTCATACTCATCATAATCATCATTATCACCATTATCATAATAATCACCACCATCTTTATCAACGTCATCATCATCTTTACCATCATCATCATGTTTTGTTCTGTTTATACAATAAATAAATCTGGCAGTCGATTCCTCCAGTCTACTACATCCTATTCAATCCTGTAAATCCTATATATCCTGTACAATCCTAAACAATCCTGATAGTGAATGAGAAATCGTCACGTCCTCCCGGCCTCCCGCATTACTGTTGATCCTACAATGTCCCCTTAACATCCAGTCCCCGTCAGTCCATTCATTTGCCATTTCAGTGCCTGATTAGTGATTCTTTGTCCGCGTTGTTATCTTAGATACGTTCACTATAGTCCACGACAGCCTCTTCAGTATTACCTTGAACTAATTACAGAAACTAAAACAATTCCGGTGAGAACATTGTCAGACATTCAGATAACACCAGTACTCCGATCCTGACTGGTAACAGAGTTCTCGATTCAGTATGGCCTAAGTGGGTTCTCCCATTTGGTGTTCAGCTTCTGGAGCTATTTTAAGGGGACATATGACCCCAAATGTTTCCTGACAATTATGTCGCAACTGGGGACTTAGTTAGATGTTTGCTAAAATCAGATGTGCTGGGCCTAAAATCGCCTATATCGCAGACTAGCTGTAGACCACACAACAAAGTGCAAATCGCCGCAGGTGAAGTCGGCAGAAGAAGAAGAAGAAGAAGAAGAATATGGAATAAAGGAAGGAAAGAAGGAAGGAAGGAAGGAAGGAAGAGAAGAAAGAAGAAAGGAAAGAAGGAAATGAAGATTTCGAACAAGAAGACGATGTGTTGTCATAGAACCCATCTTCACCATCATTACATAGCTGTTACTGTGCAGAACGTCGCTCCCACGCCGTGTATGTCCCTTTAATAAAATTCGTTACGGTTGTTTTACAGGTGTAGTTTTTCTAGTGGTCGTGTGAGACGATGTAGCAAGACGGTCTACTTTTATCGGCACGGCACAGATGATGATGGTGATGAGTTTGATGTGTGAAGAGGATTGTCATAGGTGTAGTCCTACCCTTATCGGCACGACACAGATGATGATGGTGTAGACCTACCTGTTCAATGACAAAACATGTGGCATCAACATTCTGTGCTTGGAGGATCGGCAGCAGGTTCCTCATGAGTATGTGCAGGTGAGACAGCCTGTTACTGGGAGCAGAATACAAGTCATTGGTAGATGGTGAGTGCTTTCACGGAATACAAGTCATTGGTAGATGGTGAGTGCTTTCACAGAATACAAGTCATTGGTAGATGGTGAGTGCTTTCACAGAATACAAGTCATTGGTAGATGGTGAGTGCTTTCACAGAATACAAGTCATTGGTAGATGGTGAGTGCTTTCACGGAATACAAGTCATTGGTAGATGGTGAGTGCTTTCACAGAATACAAGTCATTGGTAGATGGTGAGTGCTTTCACGGAATACAAGTCATTGGTAAATGGTGAGTGCTTTCACAGAATACAAGTCATTGGTAAATGGTGAGTGCTTTCACAGAATACAAGTCATTGGTAGATGGTAAGTACTTTCAGAGAATACAAGTCACTGGTAGATGGTGAATGCTTTCACAGAATACAAGTCATTGGTAGATGGTGAGTGCTTTCACAGAATACAAGTCATTGGTAGATGGTGAGTGCTTTCACAGAATACAAGTCACTGGTAGATGGTGAATGCTTTCACAGAATACAAGTCATTGGTAGATGTTGAGTGTTTTCACAGAATACAAGTCACTGGTAGATGGTGAGTGCTTTCAGAGAATGCCAACGAAGACCTTTATTTCATGGTTACATGTTGTTAGAAGCAATGTTCAGGACAACTTTTTAACAGCTGATAAGACTGACAGTAACAGAGCAAGATGAAACCAGAGAGATCAATATACCGATTACTTATTAATAAACTGTGATGATGATGATGATAGTAATAATAATAGTAATAATAGTGTTCTGAGTGGCATATGAATATAATGTCATCGTCATATAGCAGATCATCTGTTCATTGTGGCTCTCACCCCCGTCTGCTCATGAGAAACCGGTCTTTGGCCAGCTTTGCCACATTGTGCACTTACCCACCCCAAGGTGTCACTTATATCCTTCGACAATGCTGGTACTGACTGGCCCCTCACCCTCTTTCCTGGTACCATGCCTTGTGCTATTATTCTTGTCGATCCCCAGGGCATTTGGTACAGATAACATATATCAGTTTCCCAAACAAGATGCCGTTTACTATCCGATCTTTGTTGATGCTTACATTGTTAGGACATGGCTATTCAAGTCAGTTGAATGAGTTGCCACAGTTTTGAAAACATGGATCGTTACAGGCCAGTGGCTTGAGCTCTAGTATACAAAGATTATTTATACAAACCAACTGGTGATTATCCGCGAGCCACTAGCTAGGTTTCCAGGGACCACATGTGGCACCCAGGCCGCCAGTTCAACAGGCCTGTTTTAGGATGTCAATTTTTCTGTTCCTCTTGGTCCATGATATTATTAGACTTTATACTCTCAAATCAAAAGCCTCCATTCGGTCCATTAATTACTGGGAGGTAATTGGCTAATAACATCGGAAAGTGGTTTCATGGAAAGTTCACGCTCCTATAATTTTAACGTTGATTTCTTTGCTGCTGATGAACTACAGATTTAAAATTCTGTGCAATCATTAAATATCACACGATGTTTATAAATAATATGATATTTATAAACAAACACAAACATCTTGATAACTTCTATACACCGAGTGCTCCATGTCACCGAGTTTTCATGTCACCGAATGCTCCATGTCACCGAGTGCTCCATGTCACCAAATGCTCCATGTCAAAGAGTGCTTCATGTCACCGAGTGCTCCATGTCACCGAATGCTCCATGTCACCGAGTGCTCCACGTCAAATAGTGCTTCATGTCAAAGAGTGCTTCATGCCCCCGAGTGCTTTATGTCAAAGAGTGCTCCGTGTCACCGAGTGCTCGATGCCATCAAGTGCTCCATATCACCGCGTGCTTCATATCACCGAATGCTTCATATCACCGAATGCTCCATGTCAGCGAGTGCTCCATGTCACCGAATGCCTCATGTCACTGAGTGCTCCATGTCACCAAGAGTTGCCTTTAAGCAAACATTAGCTCAGAGCTTAAGACTGCTCATTTTGTAAGTCTAACACACTCCTAACTCCCTCTTCCCCACCTGTCCTGTGGTTAATCTTTCTTCAGTGATCAGAACTACAGAAGTGGAGGTGGGGTGGGGAGGGGGTAGACTATACATAAACACGGCTAAAAGGGAGGAGTGTCTATAAGACTCATGTATTAACACCCCACCGCACCCCCGATGTTCCGTGACGTATAATCTTAGAAATCGAACCACACGCGCGAACCAAACTACTTGCGAAGTTTCTATCATTGCCATAAGAGGCTCCTGATGTCCTGCAAATGTGTTTATTTCGTCTCTGACACATTTGTTAGCTGTATGTTCTAAATAGCTCGTTGGTCTATAGTATTTTTGTTGGGAAGTCTTATTCTCCTTTCATTCCAATAGTGAGAGTACAACTCCCACATCCACATAAGAAGATAGACTGTAATAATGATTGGCGAAGCCCCACTCTGGCTATTGCCAGGGGCCGCAATATAGTCCGGACATAAATATGGTCTAATGGCTGAACGTGGTTTCTGGGACCTCTCCACGGGTGATCCTCATTCACATGGTGGTACTTTGTGTCATCGGGTGTTTAGCGCTTGTGTGATATCCTGGTAGGGTAAAAGAAGATAGATTTATAACAATGATTGGTATATATTCACAACTGCATGTCTGCACTGGGAAGTCCAGTGAAAAGGTCGAATACCAAGTGTAGAACTGAGTGCCAATGACATCAGAGCAGTGAGACTGGGTCAAGCTACCTGAAAGGGATAATTATGGCCATCCTTTCTCTGGGTCTGCAGGTCAAAGGGGGCAGTCTTCCGCCTGGTTCCATGTTTGGCCATAGAGACAGGATGACCTCTGGGGTCACGGGGTCACATAGACACGTCAGCTCTCCCCCTGGTAGAAGACAAACAGAAAATGTTCTAGAACCCGTATACTCTTATACGTTATCCAGTCTAAAATAGGTACCAGAATTATATCATTTGAAGTAAAGGAGGCCGGTGCGATGATGATGATCACATCGCCTATCGAATGCCGACTGGTCTTCAACAAATATGCTGAGCACCGAATGTCCGATAAGCCATTGGTGTGGACTTGTCGTCCATTGACTCTGCTCGTGTGTGATTCATTTCTTGAGCACATATTTCATACATGTTTTATTGAAAGCAATGTCCCACTCCATGATTACAGCTTGTCGGGTTGGGCTTCACTTGGAAATAAGAATGATTGTCCGGGACCCGGATTCTCTGTTACTGCTTTACGCCTAGTTGGCCCAAAAATGTTTGTCCCTGACCCTGGGTTGTTTCACCATGAACCTGGATTTGTTTGTCCCTGACCGTGTTTTTTTTCTCTCTCCATGAACCGGGAATTGTTTGTCCCTGCTCTTCGATTGTTTGTAATGAACCTGGAATTGTTTGTCCCTGCTCTTGGATTGTTTGTAATGAACCTGGAATTGTTTGTCCCTGACCCTGGGTTGTTTTTCCATGAACCTGGAATTGCTTGTCACTGATCTAGGGTTGTTTTTCCATGAACCTGGAATTGCTTGTCACTGATCTGGGGTTGTTTTTCCATGAACCTGGAATTGTTTGTCACTGATCTGGGGTTGTTTTTCCATGAACCTGGAATTGCTTGTCACTGATCTGGGGTTGTTTTTCCATGAACCTGGAATTGCTTGTCACTGATCTGGGGTTGTTTTTCTATGAACCTGGAATTGCTTGTCACTGATCTGGGGTTGTTTTCCATGAACCTGGAATTGCTTGTCACTGATCTGGGGTTGTTTTTCATGAACCTGGAATTGTTTGTCGCTGATCTGGGGTTGTTTTTCTTTGAACCTGGAATTGTTTGTCCTTCACCTGATGGAACTTGTCTTAGACCTGGGATTGTTTGTCCTTCACCTGATGGAACTTGTCTTAGACCTGGGATTGTTTGTCCTTCACCTGATGGAACTTGTCTTAGACCTGGGATTGTTTGTCCTTCACCTGAGGGAACTTATCCCAGACCTGGGATTGTTTGTCCTTCACCTGAGGGAACTTATCCCAGACCTGGGATTGTTTGTCCTTCACCTGAGGGAACTTATCCCAGACCTGGGATTGTTTGTCCTTCACCTGAGGGAACTTATCCCAGACCTGGGATTGCTTGTCCCTGACCATCGTTGCCTTGTCCAGCCAGTCAGTATCGCATGGACACTGGGTAGTATCCTTGGATAAGACTGTATTGACCACTTCACATAGCAGTAGTTATGGCTCTAATGCTATCAACATGTAGACAAAAGCCTGACGGCATAGACTGGACAGCTGACATTTAGACTAGGTCATACTACTGTCCCACACACACACACAAACACACACACACAAACACACACACAGACACACACACACACACGCGCACACGCGCACACAAATATAACATTACATGCATGTACACACATAAATGAACTTGCATTCGATGAGTTAATAGGGTAGTACATATAATTTTAAGTTACACAGACAACATACAGACAAACATACACGCAGAGACAGACACGTCTTATAATCAGTGATATGCTATCATGGTGTATAAGTCTGGTACCGGTAGGTTATTGGGTGTACAGGGCAATTCCGTCGTTCACTAATGAGTGGTTTGTGTCTATTGTTCGCTATAGGGTGGTTTCTGTCTCTTATTCACTAATGAGTGGTTTGTGTCTATTGTTCGCTATAGGGTGGTTTCTGTCTCTTATTCACTAAGGAGTGGTTTGTGTCTATTGTTCGCTATAGGGTGGTTTCTGTCTCTTGTTCACTAATGAGTGGTTTGTGTCTATTGTTCGCTATAGGGTGGTTTCTGTCTCTTATTCACTAATGAGTGGTTTGTGTCTATTGTTCGCTATAGGGTGGTTTCTGTCTCTTATTCACTAATGAGTGGTTTGTGTCTATTGTTCGCTATAGGGTGGTTTCTGTCTCTTGTTCACTAATGAGTGGTTTGTGTCTATTGTTCGCTATAGGGTGGTTTCTGTCTCTTATTCACTAATGAGTGGTTTGTGTCTATTGTTCGCTATAGGGTGGTTTCTGTCTCTTATTCACTAAGGAGTGGTTTGAGTCTAGTGTTCACTAAGGAGTGGTTTCAGTCTAGTGTTCACTAAGGAGTGGGTTTTTTCAGGGCTCGACACAAGCTTAGTGTCAGTTATTTGTCCTCTTATGAGGTTTAGCTTTAGGTCTGTTCAAGTTAAGGGGTCTTAAATGGGGGTCCATCAACCAAAGCCAGTTTAGCCTGTGAAGTCCTCTACGGCTCTATGACCAGTCAATCCTGTGTTTAAGCATGGCCGATAAAGACCGGAGACAAAAATAGGACGAGGAAGAAGGGAGCAGCCTGGTGCAATATAGGCTTCCCGAGAGCCGAGGTTTGTCCCATCATGTATCTCGTAATCCCCGAGAGCCAAGGTTTGTCCGATCATGTATCTCGTAATCCCCGAGAGGCAAGGTATATCTGATCATGTCTCTCGTAATCCCAGAGACTGAGGCAACAAGGAGCTGATAAAACAGATCTGGGGAAAATCACTGGACGTCGAAATGGAACTTCAATCAATCAAGAATCCTGATGTTCGTTGGTCAAACTTGTTGATCACTATGTATCTGATGTTTTCAATTTTGGCCTATTGTGCGTCAGTGATCATTTTGTAAATTGTTTATTGCAATGTTCTATTGAGGAGCGGTATAGAGGTGTGGCGTTTGTGGTGATTTTACTCATCAGACCATGTTTCGAAATTGAAATTCCGACGTTTACAAGATGTTTTGATGATTACTTCCACAACTGATGTAATTTCTCACTCCGAACGTGTGCGTTCATTATCTCATTTCATTTGGCGGATCCATGCCTTGTTTACATGTAAACATCAGTTACTTTTCTTTTTATGTATGTGTTTATGACCCTGCAAGAAACTCATGATTCATGTTGTGTGGGGAAAATAAATTTGTTTCAGTCGACTATGACCAGTAAATGGGTGGAATGTAGAATAGGAGTTAAGATGGTTGGTAGGCAATAATTGCTTTCTTTTGCTTAACTGTCAGGACGCCAATAAATTTAGTGGGAGAATTTGTAATAAGCTGTTATGGGTAGGTTGTTAGCTGGCTATAATAATTTTTGTTTACGTAAACTTGTGAACTAAAACTGGCAGGTTTACAGCCACAGACTCTGAACGTGGCCGGTGAGTCAAAAAAGGTGATATATGGCCCTATGCTGACAACATATTTTCTCTAGCTCTTGTGCCTACGGCGGCGAGACGAGAATCTTGAAATCCTGACTTTGCATTGCGGGACCGCAGAGGATTCTTAGTGCAAAGTGTGCAGGGAAAATGGGGCGAAAGGTGGATTAGCTCACAGATGTCATGTTCTTGTGCATCCTAGCTCAGAGATTCTGATAGTAGGTCGAGGTCACTGGAGGAAAGTTCTGATCTATGTTAGTTAGACTGATTCGTTCATGGTCTGTCAGAATGCGTTGTTGATTGTTACATTATTGTTATCTGCGAAACACTCTAGTTTTGTGTTTAAAAAAATGTTAAATGTAATAATTATATTCAAAAGTGTTTCACTCTGAATAGGACGCGTAGTTCGTGCACGTCGTCTGTGAACGCTTATGTTGTTATATGTTGTAGTTGTTATTGTGTAATTAACTATTCATATATTCATTGCATGTGACATGAGTAATATTTCATTGTCACTGCACCCGGAAAAAACCTTGTCTTTTCTGTATTGTTCCTGCTTTTGCAGTCCAGCGGGGAACTGCTTTTTGTCCTAGCCACATTTCTACCTCTCCCTTCTGATGTTTCTCTTTCCGCTACATCAGTACACAAATATCACAATAGACAGACAGGATAAATCTCACATACACTTAGAAAATATTCTTACTTGAAGTGGCTGGAAATTCTGGACAGACTTTCAATTTTGACCGAGAATCTTCGACAGACTGAACAGGATGACCAGCTAGCTTGACCTGGTTGCCGTCTAACTGGGCATCGGAAACAAGAGGACCCCGCAAGTCTACATCTGGACCCCCAGACACTGGGGTTCTCCGACCCTCATCTTGAGAGCCTGCCTTCTCCTCAGATCCATGATCTCCCATGTCCCATTGGAAGCGAATCGTCCGGCACTTCCCGCCTGGAAACAAATCAGATACAACATGCACAAACACACTTACACATACACACATACAAACACATACACACTCAATGTAAGTATACACACACATTCATACATAAATATATATGTATATAAATATATAAAATGACACATAGACAGACAGACAGACAGACAGACAGACAGACAGACAGACAGACAGACAGACAGACAGACAGACAGACAGACAGACAGACAGACAGACAGACAGACAGACAGACAGACAGACAGACAGACAGATTAAATTAGATTAGATTAGATTAGATTAGATTGGATTGGATTGGATTGGATTGGATTGGATTGGAATGAATTGGATTGGAATGAATTGGATTGGATTGGATTGGATTGGATTGGATTGGATTAGATTAGATTAGATTAGATTGGATTAGATAAGATACGATAAGATACGATACGATACGATACGATACGATACGATACGATACGATACGATACGATACGATACGATACGATACGATACGATACGATACGATACGATAGATAGATAGATAGATAGATAGATAGATAGATAGATAGATAGATAGATAGATAGATAGATAGATAGATAGATAGATAGATAGATAGATAGATAGATAGATAGATAGATAGATAGATAGATAGATAGATAGATAGATAGATAGATAGATAGATAGATAGATAGATAGATAGATAGATAGATAGATAGATAGATAGATAGATAGATAGATAGATAGATAGATAGATAGATAGATAGATAGATAGATAGATAGATAGATAGATAGATAGATAGATAGATAGATAGATAGATAGATAGATAGATAGATAGATAGATAGATAGATGGATGGATGGATGGATGGATGGATGGATGGATGGATGGATGGATGGATGGATGGATGGATGGATGGATGGATGGATGGATGGATGGATGGATGGATGGATGGATGGATGGATGGATGGATGGATGGATGGATGGATGGATGGATGGATAGATAGATAGATAGATAGATAGATAGATAGATAGATAGATAGATAGATAGATAGATAGATAGATAGATAGATAGATAGATAGATAGATAGATAGATAGATAGATAGATAGATAGATAGATAGATAGATAGATAGATAGATAGATAGATAGATAGATAGATAGATAGATAGATAGATAGATAGATAGATAGATAGATAGATAGATAGATAGATAGATAGATAGATAGATAGATAGATAGATAGATAGATAGATAGATAGATAGATAGATAGATAGATAGATAGATAGATAGATAGATAGATAGATAGATAGATAGATAGATAGATAGATAGATAGATAGATAGATAGATAGATAGATAGATAGATAGATAGATAGATAGATAGATAGATAGATAGATAGATAGATAGATAGATAGATAGATAGATAGATAGATAGATAGATAGATAGATAGATAGATAGATAGATAGACATAACTTTTTTTCATAGGGTTACAAATTGCCCACACTGGCCCGTCTGACATTCGGCTCTTCTAAGCACTTATTTTTCAGAGTACCAGTGACTGGTATCAATAATGCATGTTATGTTTATAATAAAAAAAAAAACAATGCATCATAGAACAAGGCATGCACACATCATGTTAACACAGTTCATACACACTCAAACACATACTCTTAGATTCGCACACATACACACTCATATACAAACATATATGCACACATACATGCATACATAAGATGATGGCCAATATCATCGAAGGTACAATTTTTAAGGGAAAATTTAAGGGAGAAAAAAAAACTATTTCCACGCATCCCAATGATTGCAACAGACATGCCTTTAAATTCAAACGTTTGCAGTTTCCGGTACGACTCGCTGTTGCTATGATCATAACAAATCTCCCTAGAAACGCTACATTGACACTTTTCCTAAAGAGACTGAACCAAAGGACAACGATCCACTATAATTGTTAAATATTGTTATAGCGAGTTTCCTTTACATTCAATTTCTATAGGTGGCGTAGCAACGCGCCCTGGGCCAGCTAGTATCTGTGTTTATATATATATATATATACTGGACTGACAGAATAACTAACCAGGATTGCCTGGAAATGGCTAATGTATGAAAGTAGAACATTATACACAATGATAACAAGGAGAACAACAACGTTCTTTAATTAGAAGATGAGACCATTTCTTCTTTATGGAGCGGAATGCTGGAGAATGACCAAAAAGGATGTACACAAGCTGTCCACCTTCTACCACACATGTTTACATAGAATTATCAAAATTTTCTGGCCAGATACTTCTTCTTCTTCTTCTTCTTGTTCACCGGCTGTGAATTCCGGCGGTAAGTCACGGTTGTTCGTCCAAAATGGACTTTTGGCTTTTACCTTGACCTGAGTTTTGCGTGTACATCCGTTTTACTGGCTTATTTGTTTGCAGTACTCGTTCCCCGCCTCTCAGGCAGATGTACTCCGACTTCGGAGGAAGACGTCAAGCCTATTTCTAGGTTGACTGTGGCCATTGTTTTGTGTGGGTCGAGATGTTGCCTTATTTGTGTGGTGTCCTCTTTGACTTTTAACAAGTGTGGCCCCCGGCATGTCGTCCTTAAGGCAGCTCTATGTAGAGTTTTCAGCCCTCAAGGGAAGGCAGGGGCAGATCATGGGCATACCCCGCCATCCAAGGAGGCTTCCATAAATGCAGAGCCGACACATGATGCTCTGGTTCTGGGCTCACCCAAGGAATCGTCACGTCCTGCCCATGACTGCTTAACCTCACAACCGTGTATTGAGCTTCCCGCGCTACAAGGCTGCGCTCTTAGGAGATCAGCGGGGAGCAGCCCGCAGGTCTAGGACGTTTGTGGCCACACAAATAGGTACATTCTTTTTCATCTTACGTTAGACACCTTTGACGTTGTTTCAGCTGTGCCCTTAGCACGACAGAATGGGAAGCAAAATGCGTCAGGCCTGTTTGGTCCCAACACTCGGGCGAGTTGGACCAGTGGATACGGACATTCAGACTTTTCCTAATCGGTGTGAGTTATGATCGTCGGACTTTGAGCTTGCATGTGTGCCGTGGGGTGTAACTTTGCCGGACATTGTTTTCAAGCCAGCATATGAATAGTTGCTGCCATGGTGTACCTCAGCGCGGTGACGACGACACTGAGGACTGACAGAGGATGTACGTAGGTGGGATCTTGCTGCGAGAAGTCGCCCACAAGAGATGTTACTCGTCTTGGCTGCAGGTAAATCTCTCGGTCAGGGTTGAGTCTCAGCAGCACAGTTTTCCATTCGCTCCCGAATTTTAACCAAGAGTTGTCATTTGATGGTACATTTAGCAAGCAGTCATTGAGTTTTGTTACTTTTCACCCATGCGTTTGGGGGCGGGCTGGTGAGAGCCAGAAAGGACTCTACACCTCTGGGGGCCGCCAGCTCCGAGATCCCCTGCCAACTCTGTTAATGCTCATTTGAGACATTATCCGTGGCGCACGACGGGGACGTGCAACAGGAGTCTTGCATGAGGTTCCGTAAAACCAAAACAGTGAAGTACTGGCGCCCGAGTGGGGTACGGAATATCTCCTTATACACATCACATCAGACTTAACTTCCCCTCATGCCTGTGACCGAAATCACCGCGCCACTGGCCAGATACAATCTCAAATACTAAACTACTTCAAGTCACAAACCTAGAAACTTTAGACAGTATGATAATCAAGAGAAGATGGAAATGACTTGGCCACGTTATGAATGACTTCTGATATACCTGCCAAAACAGCTCTCACATGGACACCAGAGGGAAAGAGAAAATAGGGGCGCCCAAGAACAACATGTAGACGAACGATGGAAAGTGACCTGAGTGAGGCATCTTTGACATGGAAAACTGCACTGAAGACTGCACAGGACAGGAAAGCATGGAAAATCCTCTCTGAAGCCTCATGTGCCATTAGGCATAACGAGAACTGATGATGATGATGAAGATGAGAAAAGGAGCTCTGGAAAATGATGTGACAACTGAAAAAGATCACCGGTAGAAGATGCAGAGGCAGAACAAAAGAAATTATTATGGCATAGTGGCATGGGTGAATGTCATCAGTGGAATTGATCCAGAACACAACAGACCGAGATCTGTGCAGATGCACGAACGCATACGCCTACTGTCAAGGTACTTTATGATATATATATATATATATATATTTTGTTTGTTTGTTTTAGTATCCAGAAGCCATGAGTTGTTAACCCTTAGGCTCGGAATTATGAATATCGCAACCCTTCGGCCTTGATTCCATTGTAAACACCGTAAGTCTGGGATAAATGTGGCTTTCCTGCCTACCACCGGGATTGAACCCGGACCACAAGGAGTTCGCGCAATCCGGTTTAGCCAACTACGCTAGAGAGCCAGGCATATATATATATATATATATATATATATATATATATATATATATACAATGATACACACTCCAAATACACAGACAAATGCACACTATTTAATCTAAATAGATATTTAAACCGATAGACAGATAGATTAACTAGCAGATAGATAGACTGACTGATAGATAGGTAGGTCCCCCGTGTGGGTTCCGGGGCGCCGTTGTAGGGGAAAACAAGAATAGACCCACTGCCTCACCAAAAGCATGTCGTAAGAGTCGACTAATTGGGGAGCTTACTTTGAAGTCGGAGTGCATCTGCCGGAGAGGCAAGGAACCAATAGTCTGTATTCAAGGGAATGAGACCTGTAAAACTGATGCACACGCAACACTCAGGTTCTGGAGCAGGACTGCAGTTCAGTAGTGGACGAGCAACCAGAACTTTCCGCCAGAGTGTACAGCTGGTGAACGCGAAAAAGAAGAAGAAGAAGAAGAAGAAGAAGAAGAAGAAGAAGAAGAAGAAGAAGAAGAAGAAGAAGAAGAAGAAGAAGAAGATAGGTAGGTTGATCGACAGATGGATACATACATAGCTTGTATATGCGAGAGACCGTTGACTAACCTGGTCGCGGAGTGAGTGATGGGCTGGAGTGAGAGAGTCCCTCGATGAGAATGTATGAAATGTTGATGACGAGAAGTACGATACAGGCAATATCCAACCTTCTGCAGACTTTCCGTCGTTCTCGTGAGCTGAACTCTAGCAGGGGCATCTTGAATCTGAGTGAACACCACATGAAGTTTCAACTCAGCTGACTCACGAAGACAACTGAATGTCCACATCAGAGACAACCTTTATTTTTGATGATAGCACGAGAGTGAGAAAACTAGACTACATTTCGACGGTGGAAAAGTTGGAGGGAAGGAGAGACAAAAGGGGACTAAGAGATAAGATGCTGGACAGTTTGACATTAACGCTTGGCAGAAATAACGGGAAGTGCACGAGACAGAAGAATGGGGACACACATGTCGCGACAACCAACGCCACAGAGAATTGGGAGCTCGAAACCTGGAAAAGTCTTTGTAGAGGAAGATATGGCTGGAAATGATACACCGTCACACGCATTAGAGCTGGGACACATACTAGAGCTGGGACACACATACTAGAGCTAGGACACACATACTAGAGCTAGGACACACATACTAGAGCTAGGACACACGTACTAGAGCTAGGACACACGTACTAGAGCTGGGACACACATACTAGAGCTAGGACACACATACTAGAGCTAGGACACACATACTAGAGCTAGGACACACGTACTAGAGCTAGGACACACATACTAGAGCTAGGACACACATACTAGAGCTAGGACACACATACTAGAGCTAGGACACACATACTAGAGCTAGGACACACATACTAGAGCTAGGACACACATACTAGAGCTAGGACACACATACTAGAGCTAGGACACACGTACTAGAGCTAGGACACACATACTAGAGCTAGGACACACATACTAGAGCTGGGACACACATACTAGAGCTGGGACACACATACTAGAGCTGGGACACACATACTAGAGCTGGGACACACATACTAGAGCTAGGACACACATACTAGAGCTGGGACACACATACTAGAGCTAGGACACACATACTAGAGCTGGGACACACATACTAGAGCTGGGACACACATACTAGAGCTGACCACACATACTAGAGCTGGGACACACATACTAGAGCTGACCACACATACTAGAGCTGGGACACACATACTAGAGCTAGGACACACATACTAGAGCTGGGACACACATACTAGAGCTAGGACACACATACTAGAGCTAGGACACACATACTAGAGCTAGGACACACGTACTAGAGCTAGGACACACATACTAGAGCTAGGACACACATACTAGAGCTGGGACACACATACTAGAGCTAGGACACACATACTAGAGCTAGGACACACATACTAGAGCTGGGACACACATACTAGAGCTAGGACACACATACTAGAGCTAGGACACACATACTAGAGCTAGGACACACATACTAGAGCTAGGACACACATACTAGAGCTAGGACACACATACTAGAGCTAGGACACACATACTAGAGCTGGGACACACATACTAGAGCTAGGACACACATACTAGAGCTGGGACACACATACTAGAGCTAGGACACACATACTAGAGCTGGGACACACATACTAGAGCTGGGACACACATACTAGAGCTGGGACACACATACTAGAGCTGGGACACACATACTAGAGCTAGGACACACATACTAGAGCTGGGACACACATACTAGAGCTGGGACACATACTAGAGATGGGACACACATACTAGAGCTAGGACACACATACTAGAGATGGGACACACATACTAGAGCTAGGACACACATACTAGAGCTAGGACACACATACTAGAGCTAGGACACACATACTAGAGCTAGGACACACATACTAGAGCTAGGACACACATACTAGAGCTAGGACACACATACTAGAGCTAGGACACACATACTAGAGCTAGGACACACGTACTAGAGCTAGGACACACATACTAGAGCTAGGACACACATACTAGAGCTAGGACACACATACTAGAGCTAGGACACACATACTAGAGCTAGGACACACATACTAGAGCTAGGACACACATACTAGAGCTAGGACACTACTAGAGCTAGGACACACATACTAGAGATGGGACACACATACTAGAGCTAGGACACACATACTAGAGCTAGGACACACATACTAGAGCTAGGACACACATACTAGAGCTAGGACACACATACTAGAGCTAGGACACACATACTAGAGCTAGGACACACATACTAGAGCTGGGACACACATACTAGAGCTAGGACACACATACTAGAGCTAGGACACACATACTAGAGCTGGGACACACATACTAGAGCTAGGACACACATACTAGAGCTAGGACACACATACTAGAGCTAGGACACACATACTAGAGCTGGGACACACATACTAGAGCTAGGACACACATACTAGAGCTAGGACACACATACTAGAGCTAGGACACACATACTAGAGCTAGGACACACATACTAGAGCTAGGACACACATACTAGAGCTGGGACACACATACTAGAGCTAGGACACACATACTAGAGCTAGGACACACATACTAGAGCTAGGACACACATACTAGAGCTAGGACACACATACTAGAGCTAGGACACACATACTAGAGATGGGACACACATACTAGAGCTAGGACACACATACTAGAGCTAGGACACACATACTAGAGCTAGGACACACATACTAGAGCTAGGACACACATACTAGAGCTAGGACACACATACTAGAGCTAGGACACACATACTAGAGCTAGGACACACATACTAGAGCTAGGACACACATACTAGAGCTAGGACACACATACTAGAGCTAGGACACACATACTAGAGCTAGGACACACATACTAGAGCTAGGACACACATACTAGAGCTAGGACACACATACTAGAGCTAGGACACACATACTAGAGCTAGGACACACATACTAGAGCTAGGACACACATACTAGAGCTAGGACACACATACTAGAGCTAGGACACACATACTAGAGCTAGGACACACATACTAGAGCTAGGACACACATACTAGAGCTGGGACACACATACTAGAGCTAGGACACACATACTAGAGCTAGGACACACATACTAGAGCTAGGACACACATACTAGAGCTAGGACACACATACTAGAGCTAGGACACACATACTAGAGCTGACCACACATACTAGAGCTAGGACACACATACTAGAGCTAGGACACACATACTAGAGCTAGGACACACATACTAGAGCTGGGACACACATACTAGAGCTAGGACACACATACTAGAGCTAGGACACACATACTAGAGCTAGGACACACATACTAGAGCTAGGACACACATACTAGAGCTAGGACACACATACTAGAGCTAGGACACACATACTAGAGCTGACCACACATACTAGAGCTGGGACACACATACTAGAGCTAGGACACACATACTAGAGCTAGGACACACATACTAGAGCTGGGACACACATACTAGAGCTGACCACACATACTAGAGCTGACCACACATACTAGAGCTAGGACACACATACTAGAGCTGGGACACACATACTAGAGCTAGGACACACATACTAGAGCTAGGACACACATACTAGAGCTAGGACACACATACTAGAGCTGGGACACACATACTAGAGCTAGGACACACATACTAGAGCTAGGACACACATACTAGAGCTGACCACACATACTAGAGCTGACCACACATACTAGAGATGGGACACACATACTAGAGCTGACCACACATACTAGAGATGGGACACACATACTAGAGCTGACCACACATACTAGAGATGGGACACACATACTAGAGCTGACCACACATACTAGAGATGGGACACACATACTAGAGCTGACCACACATACTAGAGATGGGACACACATACTAGAGCTGACCACACATACTAGAGCTGACCACACATACTAGAGATGGGACACACATACTAGAGCTGACCACACATACTAGAGATGGGACACACATACTAGAGCTGACCACACATACTAGAGCTGACCACACATACTAGAGCTGACCACACATACTAGAGCTGGGACACACATACTAGAGCTGACCACACATACTAGAGCTAGGACACACATACTAGAGCTGACCACACATACTAGAGCTGGGACACACATACTAGAGCTGGGACACACATACTAGAGCTGGGACACACATACTAGAGCTGGGACACACATACTAGAGCTGGGACACACATACTAGAGCTAGGACACACATACTAGAGCTGGGACACACATACTAGAGCTGGGACACACATACTAGAGCTGACCACACATACTAGAGCTGGGACACACATACTAGAGCTGACCACACATACTAGAGCTGGGACACACATACTAGAGCTGACCACACATACTAGAGATGGGACACACATACTAGAGCTGGGACACACATACTAGAGCTAGGACACACATACTAGAGCTAGGACACACATACTAGAGCTGGGACACACATACTAGAGCTGGGACACACATACTAGAGCTGGGACACACATACTAGAGCTGGGACACACATACTAGAGCTGGGACACACATACTAGAGCTGGGACACACATACTAGAGCTAGGACACACATACTAGAGCTGGGACACACATACTAGAGCTGGGACACACATACTAGAGCTGACCACACATACTAGAGCTGGGACACACATACTAGAGCTGACCACACATACTAGAGATGGGACACACATACTAGAGCTGGGACACACATACTAGAGCTAGGACACACATACTAGAGCTGGGACACACATACTAGAGCTGGGACACACATACTAGAGCTAGGACACACATACTAGAGCTGGGACACACATACTAGAGCTGACCACACATACTAGAGCTGGGACACACATACTAGAGCTGACCACACATACTAGAGATGGGACACACATACTAGAGCTAGGACACACATACTAGAGCTAGGACACACATACTAGAGCTAGGACACACATACTAGAGCTAGGACACACATACTAGAGCTAGGACACACATACTAGAGCTAGGACACACATACTAGAGCTAGGACACACATACTAGAGCTAGGACACACATACTAGAGCTGGGACACACATACTAGAGCTGGGACACACATACTAGAGCTGACCACACATACTAGAGCTGACCACACATACTAGAGCTGACCACACATACTAGAGCTGGGACACACATACTAGAGCTGACCACACATACTAGAGCTGACCACACATACTAGAGCTAGGACACACATACTAGAGCTAGGACACACATACTAGAGCTAGGACACACATACTAGAGCTAGGACACACATACTAGAGCTAGGACACACATACTAGAGCTAGGACACACATACTAGAGCTGGGACACACATACTAGAGCTGACCACACATACTAGAGCTGACCACACATACTAGAGCTGACCACACATACTAGAGCTGGGACACACATACTAGAGCTGACCACACATACTAGAGCTGGGACACACATACTAGAGCTGACCACACATACTAGAGCTGGGACACACATACTAGAGCTGACCACACATACTAGAGCTGACCACACATACTAGAGCTGGGACACACATACTAGAGCTGACCACACATACTAGAGCTAGGACACACATACTAGAGCTAGGACACACATACTAGAGCTAGGACACACATACTAGAGCTGACCACACATACTAGAGCTAGGACACACATACTAGAGCTGACCACACATACTAGAGCTGGGACACACATACTAGAGCTGACCACACATACTAGAGCTGGGACACACATACTAGAGCTGACCACACATACTAGAGCTAGGACACACATACTAGAGCTGACCACACATACTAGAGCTGGGACACACATACTAGAGCTGACCACACATACTAGAGCTGGGACACACATACTAGAGCTGACCACACATACTAGAGCTAGGACACACATACTAGAGCTGACCACACATACTAGAGCTAGGACACACATACTAGAGCTGACCACACATACTAGAGCTGGGACACACATACTAGAGCTGACCACACATACTAGAGCTGGGACACACATACTAGAGCTGACCACACATACTAGAGCTGACCACACATACTAGAGCTGGGACACACATACTAGAGCTGACCACACATACTAGAGCTAGGACACACATACTAGAGCTAGGACACACATACTAGAGCTAGGACACACATACTAGAGCTGACCACACATACTAGAGCTAGGACACACATACTAGAGCTGGGACACACATACTAGAGCTGACCACACATACTAGAGCTGACCACACATACTAGAGCTGACCACACATACTAGAGCTGGGACACACATACTAGAGCTAGGACACACATACTAGAGCTAGGACACACATACTAGAGCTAGGACACACATACTAGAGCTAGGACACACATACTAGAGCTAGGACACACATACTAGAGCTAGGACACACATACTAGAGCTGGGACACACATACTAGAGCTAGGACACACATACTAGAGCTGGGACACACATACTAGAGCTAGGACACACATACTAGAGCTAGGACACACATACTAGAGCTAGGACACACATACTAGAGCTAGGACACACATACTAGAGCTGGGACACACATACTAGAGCTAGGACACACATACTAGAGCTAGGACACACATACTAGAGCTAGGACACACATACTAGAGCTGGGACACACATACTAGAGCTAGGACACACATACTAGAGCTAGGACACACATACTAGAGCTAGGACACACATACTAGAGCTAGGACACACATAATAGAGCTGGGACACACATACTAGAGCTGGGACACACAAATTAGAGCAGGGACACACAAATTAGAGCAGGGACACACATACTAGAGCTAGGACACACATACTAGAGCAGGGACACACATACTAGAGATGGGACACACATACTAGAGCTGGGACACACATACTAGAGATGGGACACACAAATTAGAGCAGGGACACACATAATAGAGCTGGGACACACATACTAGGGCTGGGACACACATACTAGAGATGGGACACACATACTAGAGCTGGGACACACATACTAGAGATGGGACACACAAATTAGAGCAGGGACACACATAATAGAGCTGGGACACACATACTAGGGCTGGGACACACATACTAGAGATGGGACACACATACTAGAGCTGGGACAAACATCATCATTATCATCATCATCATCAATATCCACATCAAGTGCATTACTTGTATCGATCAGCATGAGCTATCATGTCCCACAATCACATGCATCGAATCAGTTTGACAGGTTCCAAAGAGCAATGACGGCCTGTTACGAAGCTCCATCGTTGCATAGCACACTACCTGTACAGTATTGTTGAGTCTGTGGCTTGTTCATGTAGTATGACTGCTCTTTCATTCAGCTTTGTCTAGCCTGGTCTGGTCTGTCTTTCTATAGCATTAAGTATTCAGATCGTCTCAACTTTTCCTGCGATTAGCCTAGTATCCTCACCGGCACAATGTGACATGTTATTTTTGGTATACGCTGCCCAGCATTCATCGTTAACAGAGAGCAGGTAGTAGCAATGACTGCTATACGATAGTTCTGTCATATCTGATCCAGCTATACCATTCTTTCTTGTGCAGCATTCCGATCCCTTGAGGTTCCTTGCTACAGATCCCACCCACCTCCATGTATCTCTCTGGTCGGCTTTCATTTTCCAGTTGGCGATAATTGGCTGACTGACTTTTTACCACACCAGGACATCACATAGAGCGATAAACATCAGGTGACACAAGGTGCCACCATGCGGATGAGGATCACCCGTGGAGAGTGTTTGTAGATTTGCTTAGATATGATCTCTCTACTATCTTCTTGGTCTGCTTTGTGTTCTACGGTATCATCTCGCATGTGTACTGTTTTTAGCTCTCTGCCATTCTGTCTCTCTGCCATTCTGTCTCTCTGCCATTCTGTCTCTCTGCCATTCTGTCTCTCTGCCATTCTGTCTCTCTGCCATTCTGTCTCTCTGCCATTCTGTCTCTCTGCCATTCTGTCTCTCGCCATTTTGTCTCTCTGCCATTCTGTCTCTCTGCCATTCTGTCTCTCTGCCATTCTGTCTCTCTGCCATTCTGTCTCTCTGCCATTCTGTCTCTCTGCCATTCTGTCTCTCTGCCATTCTGTCTCTCTGCCATTCTGTCTCTCTGCCATTCTGTCTCTCTGCCGTTCTGTCTCTCTGCCATTCTGTCTCTCTGCCATTCTGTCTCTCTGCCATTCTGTCTCTCTGCCATTCTGTCTCTCTGCCATTCTGTCTCTCTGCCATTCTGTCTCTCTGCCATTCTGTCTCTCTGCCATTCTGTCTATATGCCCCAACCATTTCAGTCTATTTTCTCTGGTGATGCTGGTGATGTGAAAAGATTATGAACGTTAAATGAAACAAATGTTATAAACACATTTACAGGGGTCAGATCCTGTAGATTGCGGAAAAGAGTAACGCAGAATCAAACATCTTCCCTGATACAGAAATAAAGTTGAGTTGTGGGTGAGACAAGCACTTGGAAACAGCGTCAACCCAGACAGCGAAATAAAGTTGAGTTGTGGGTGAGACAAGCACTTGGAAACAGCGTCAACCCAGACAGCGAAATAAAATCGAGTGATGGGTTCTCACCCAGGGAGATCACATGACCCAACATCAACTTAGAGACAGACAGCGTTCTGGCACAGACATCAAAGAGAGATTGCCTCTTTGTAAAATAAGACATTATTTAGTGTTAAAAAATTCAGAGGAACTGTCATAAGATAAGCTTCCCAGGATCACCAAGGTGTTCACGACATGGAGGTGAGAACCATCAAATCAGGCCACTCCAAGGAAAGAGTGCGCAAGTCCATTGAAAATCGCTTCATTTTCACTTTCGGCACTATAACACCTACATGACTAAACTGCCACCACAGCTTCATATAAAATCCTAGGGAATTGAACTGCCCACAAGGTTTTATCTAAAAACCCCCAGTTACGGCCCCTGGAACTCATCAGGGGTATTCATTCCCCTGTCCCAAGTGTCCCGTCAGTTTACTGACAAGACATCGAACTGGCAGCTTCCAGATACTAAGTTAAGTGATTTTGTGTATTTGTGTGGCATTGTTTGATTTATATATGTGCTGATCAAGGCTTCATAGTCGCAACTTTAACGGTTTGCTTGTGTTCGTCATATTGTGAAGCTTGCTGGTATACTTTTGTTTCGGTTTCATATCTTTTCTTGAAATGATGTGCTTAAAAACGTAATTTGAAACAGACGTAAAAGTTTACATGGGAAAAGCAAGCAAACTCAAAGAAGCGATAAGCAATTTGTCTGTCATGTTTATGAAGTGTATTCATATAAAAACAATGAATACATTTATAAGACAAACAATAACCATGGCGACTGTGCAACATAGAAATGGTTACTGGTCAACAATGGAATGGTGAATGGTGAACAATGGAATGGTGACTAGAACACTGACAAATAAACTTACCATATCCATAGAAGACAGTAAACACAACTTAGGCGGGCCAGCAGTGGTTTCACCGACACATCAAACACACACAAGCAAGAGACAACCTGTGGAGCGTGGTTTCTGTCTAGTTCCCTGATACTGACACCTTACCGACACACTGTATTGAATATCGATCTGATTTCTGTTCACCCGTCGCTGATTTCAACTGAAGTCTGCCCTAGTTCCACCCGTCTTTTATGACGTGAACCTGACTTCGCTATCACACAAGAGTTTGGTCCAATATATGAACAGGCAGTGTCATGCTTACCAGCGGTGTGTGTGTGTGTGTGTTTGTGTGGGTGTGTGTGTGTGTGGGTGTGAGTGTAGGTGCAGGTGTGTGTGTGGGTGTGTGTGTGGGTATGGGTGTGTGGGTGTGGGTGGGTTGAGGGTGAGTAGGTGCGTGTGTGCGTGGGTGGGTGCGTGCGTGCGTGGGTGTGTGTGTGTGTGTACAGTTTTTAAAGGGGTATGAAATTATTGGGAAGGGAAGAACGGGGTAAGAAAGAAGAAATAGTTTATGTTAGCTTTACAAAATCAATCACGATAAACACAGAAACGACGTTGTGGCAATTAGCCTTCGTCAGCACATAAAGAACAACACAGCACACATACACAAATGTGTTCTAACTATGAAGTGACTACATAGGACTCCAATGTACAAAATAAATGATACTTATTTGTGTCCCTGGCGAAAAACTTCGTTTAACACGATGAACAGGACAGTACAGGCGTTGCGAACGCGGTTCGTAATTGCGAGGTGTTGGGTTCGATCGCAGCTGCTATTAATTTGGTAGCAGTCAATCTTGCGTTGGTTTCGACTATGGTATAAACAGCCGACTGTTTAGAGAGCATTGCCAAACTACTAAAACTAAGTATTGTTTAATAAAATCGCAAAGAACTAAAAATGTTGGGGTGGTCCTGCAATGGTAGAGAATACGTCAAATAAAGACGCCAGGGTTTGACAACTCTCTTAGCTCACTCGGGTATGATTATAGTTGACATTGCTGATTACACGAACATCTTTATTGCCTGTCGGGCATACCCACATGTGCTCCGATCATCTGCTTAGCATCTTTCTCAGCCTGTTAACGCTGACGACTGATGTACTGACTGATGCAGCGACTGCCAGCTCTGTCACTTCTCCGTACATCAGCTGGTACATCTGTGCTTCGAACCCCAGTCATCAAGTTACCCGCATCCTGGCTGAGGTCTTCAGCACGACATGTCTCTCGTTCAGCATTCATTATGGTTATGACATTACAGGTTTCGAGCCATCGTGGTGTAGTGGTTAGACGCTCGGCCGTGGATCCGAAGGTCGCGGGCTCAAATCCAAACTCTGCTAGACTTCTATCGAAAATTGCCTCAGCTCCCAGGTCGACCAAGCCTCAAATGAGTACCAGCTTAAAGTCCGGGGAAAGTCAAGGCGGAGGGCGTGAAACTGAACACATCACCAGCCAAGTCCCGACTGGTCTAAAAATATAGGTCTAGCCCTATATGCCCAGGGATCAAATAAGGTCCTTCACTTTTTGATTTCATCACAGTACCAGCAGCTGCTGCAGCACCAACACCAACACCAGCACCAGCACCAGCACCAGTGCCAGCACCAGCAGCAGCTGCAGCACCAGCAGCAGCTGCAGCCCCAACAGCACCAGCAGCAGCATCATCAGCACCAGCAGCAGCGCTGCACCTCACCAACGCTAGCACCTCACCAACACAACCAGCAGCAGCGCTAGCACCTCACCAACACAACCAGCAGCAGCGCTAGCACCTCACCCACACAACCAGCACCAACGCTAGCACCTCACCAACACAACCAGCAGCAGCGCTAGCACCTCACCAACACAACCAGCACCAACGCTAGCACCTCACCAACACAACCAGCAGCAGCGCTAGCACCTCACCAACACAACCAGTACCAACGCTAGCACCTCACCAACACAACCAGCAGCAGCGCTAGCACCTCACCAACACAACCAGCACCAACGCTAGCACCTCACCAACACAACCAGTACCAACGCTAGCACCTCACCAACACAACCAGCACCAACGCTAGCACCTCACCAACACAACCAGCAGCAGCGCTAGCACCTCACCAACACAACCAGTACCAACGCTAGCACCTCACCAACACAACCAGCACCAACGCTAGCACCTCACCAACACAACCAGCAGCAGCGCTAGCACCTCACCAACACAACCAGTACCAACGCTAGCACCTCACCAACACAACCAGCACCAACGCTAGCACCTCACCAACACAACCAGTACCAGCACTAGTACCAGTAGTATAACAATAATGCTTCTGATAATTTGGGATGTCAGCCCGTGGGTCCATTTTGTTTGTGTGAAAGGAGGTTGCGGTTGGGGTGCTAAAGTGACTACAATCCAGGTTTCACTGCCTCTGCTTGTTACTGGGTGCTGACAGATGCCCTGTTAGAAAGCCAGCACAATCTACTACCGGACGTGTTCCTATTCAATTCTCAGGGAGGCTTGTCCTCTTACGTGAGTTTATGGTCTTGTGGAGTCGTACATTTGTGTGAAAATGAAGTGACCTAACGGTGTGAAGTATCACATATCGGTGACAAGTGCTCATAGAAACAGGACAAAGTCACGAAAAACGCAACACATAATTATTTACCATAAATTACAGTTTATGTGGAAGCACAGCAAGCAGACATATTTACTAGCTGTTTCCATGGATACTACATTACACGATAGACAACAGAGATATATCACAAGTACAGCGACACCAGACAGAAACACCTCACACGCATATTTCATATATATAAATATTAAGTAGTCGGCTCTGTGGCTAAGTCGATGCGAACGCTTCGTAATGCCGGGTTCGATCCCAGCTGCGGGCCATGCGCCTTGCGTTGTTTTCGACAGTGGTATCAAGAAAGCCCACCGTCCAGCAAGCAATGGCAAACTACTAGACGTAAATTTTCTTAGAAATACCACACAACAGCCAGGGCTGTTGGGTTGGTTCTGCAACGTCCTGTAAAGGATACGCAACTAACCATACATAAAGTAAAAATCTACGTTTGTATTTCTTTTACAAAGCTCCTCCTAAACAGTAACCAGCAGCGACCTGAAATGTGCAGATGCCTGTCTGACTGCAATCTCTAGGTCAACTGTGTTATTTAAACAAGGTTTCTATATCCTGTTGCGAACCACAACTGCAATTACTATCAGCTGACATTCACTTGAGTTATTTCTCTTGAGGGTCTAGATATTTTACTTCCGCTTAGACAATGTTTGGACAAAAAAAAGAAAACAATATATTTCGCTGATATCTCCTTTTAGGTTTGAAGTCTAGACAGTAATTGTTGTTTTGTTTTAGTGGTCGGAGTCGCGGTAGTGTAGTAGTCAGATTAATGTCTCCCAAAGTGGTCTCTGCCCTTGCATGGGTGCCAGGAGGCAATCGAGGGTAATGGACGGTGGCCTGGTCGCTCAAATTTGTGATTACCAGTAATTATCTTTTATACCAGGGCTATTCAACTGGCGTGGAGTTCTAAGAAATGGCACGCAAATCATAGGCAGTCATATTGTCTTGGAGATCTTTCGACTTTAGGGCTCAGGCCTCCGGCCATCGACGATCCCCATTTTAAAAATGTTGGCCCCTGAGTCAATTTAATTGAAAAGCCCTGTTCTATAGAATAAAACAGAAAATAAATGTCTGTCACATTGCAAACCTGTACCTGAAGAGAATGATGCGGTGGGAAATGTCTTCGGGCAATGGTTGCCACTCGAGACTCGGGGCAGGCAAGACGAGTAGTTAACCAGATGAGGAGAGTACCACAAGCTGGAAAACTCTTCTGAAAGAACTGCTGCCAATTGTATTGGGGGGGGGGGAGGGGGATAATAAGCCTGACGAGCGTTCAGAGGCCATGCATAAACATTAGACAGCGGTGAAAAGAAAATAGAAGTAGAAGCCCGTGAAATCTAATTTTCAGAAACTATTCTAGGCTAAACAGCCCCCCCCCCCCCACACACACACTCACTCACACACACACACACACACACACACACACACATATATATATATATATATATATATATATATATATATATATATATATATGCACAAACACACAGACAGAGAGACAGACGGGCCGATGGATGGACGGATACAGAACAAAAATATAGACAGACAGCACAAACTGGCAAAAATCTGGACGAGAAAGAGATACAGTACTGAGGTCACTAAGTCTACCAGCAACAACCTGGCAACCAGTCAGATATTGATAGACTGTTCTATTGATGGATGATTCCACTGACAGACAATTATACTTATAGATGATTCTATCAATGGATGATTTTACCGAAGGATGAATATAATGACAGAGGTTTCTAACAATATATATATAAATTAAACAGTGGAACGGTTCTAACAAATTATGAATAAAGCAATAGATGAACATTGACAGATAATTCTCCTGATTGCTGCTTCCAGCAGTGACTGACAATGACAGCTCCGTGCAGGAGATTTTCTCAGGATGATGCAAGTATTCGAAAGGCCGACACCAGAAGCTACCCGCTGTTAGATCAACCATTCAAATTGTATTTTGATTTCTCTGCTTATGGGCCCCTCCCCCTTTACGGTGCCCTCTGATGCGGACGGCTTTCTGTAACATAGCTCGGCATGGCCATGGACTATGATACTCTAGTTTCAGCTTGGACGTCACAAGTCGAAGAACACACCTATGACCACGATAATGATGTCGATGTTAGGAATAAATGAATGAACTTTATTTTACGTACTTATATTACGTAGGCCCGTTTAACATTAGACAAAGGTGATACATTGAGCACGCAGGATTGTTTAACATTGCACGCTTTCAAGTATTTATTTTTCACAACTGCATTTTGTATATCAAGCATATTAGGTTCAAATTTTAAAACACAAAGTGTGAATGTCAAGTAAAAATACAAAAGCATGGATGGCAAATGCAAACATCAAGCAGTTTGTAATCTTGGTTCTTTATTGTTGGACCCTCGCCTCGAGATCAAGGTCCAATTCTGGAGACACATAGTCTAGCGCCGTCTGAAAGTAACACAATCATTTGGTTATCTCGGAAACAATGGACCATGAACTTCAGTTCAGTGTGAGACATGCAACCAATTGTGTGTGGGTGAGACATGCAACCAATTGTGTGTGGGTGAGACATGCAACTAATTGTGTGTGGGTGAGACATGCAACTAATTGTGTGTGGGTGAGACATGCAACTAATTGTGTGTGGGTGAGACATGCAACTAATTGTGTGTGGGTGAGACATGCAACTAATTGTGTGTGGAGAGAAGACTGTTCAGATACTGACCGTCTCTCGTACACACCCAGTCAAGCAGCCAATAGCAGCACTAGAAATAAGGGTGTTACATTCACTGATTCTCGAAAGATATCCTTCTTCAACTCCTTATAACGCTCGGGGACACACTCAGACTTACCATCAACACTGTCTCGGAGACACACCAACTTACCATCAACACTGTCTCAGGGACACACACCAACTTACCATCAACACTGTCTCGGAGACAAACACCAACTTACCATCAACACTGTCTCGGGGACACACACCAACTTACCATCAACACCGTCTCAGGGACACACTCAGACTTACCATCAACACCGTCTCGGGGACACACACCAACTTACCATCAACACCGTCTCAGGGACACACACCAACTTACCATCAACACCGTCTCAGGGACACACACCAACTTACCATCAACACCGTCTCAGGGACACACTCAGACTTACCATCAACACCGTCTCAGGGACACACTCAGACTTACCATCAACACTGTCTCAGGGACACACTCAGACTTACCATCAACACTGTCTCAGGGACACACACCAACTTACCATCAACACTGTCTCAGGGACACACACCAACTTACCATCAACACTGTCTCAGGGACACACACCAACTTACCATCAACACTGTCTCAGGGACACACACCAACTTACCATCAACACTGTCTGGGGGACACACACCAACTTACCATCAACACCGTCTCAGGGACACACTCAGACTTACCATCAACACTGTCTCGGGGACACACCAATTTACGATCAACACTGTCTCGGGGACACACACCAACTTACCATCAACACTGTCTCAGGGACACACACCAACTTACCATCAACACTGTCTCGGGGACACACCAATTTACGATCAACACTGTCTCGGGGACACACACCAACTTACCATCAACACTGTCTCAGGGACACACTCCAACTTACCATCAACACTGTCTCAGGGACACACCAACTTACCATCAACACTGTCTCGGGGACACACCAACTTACCATCAACACTGTCTCGGGGGACACACCAACTTACCATCAACACTGTCTCGGAGACACACACCGACTTACCATCAACACTGTCTCGGGGACACACACCAACTTACCATCAACACCGTCTCAGGGACACACTCAGACTTACCATCAACACTGTCTCAGGGACACACTCAGACTTACCATCAACACTGTCTCAGGGACACACACCAACTTACCATCAACACTGTCTCAGGGACACACACCAACTTACCATCAACACTGTCTCAGGGACACACACCAACTTACCATCAACACTGTCTCAGGGACACACAAGCCAGACCAACTTACCATCAACACTGTCTGGGGGACACACACCAACTTACCATCAACACCGTCTCAGGGACACACTCAGACTTACCATCAACACTGTCTCGGGGACACACCAATTTACGATCAACACTGTCTCGGGGACACACACCAACTTACCATCAACACTGTCTCAGGGACACACACCAACTTACCATCAACACTGTCTCGGGGACACACCAATTTACGATCAACACTGTCTCGGGGACACACACCAACTTACCATCAACACTGTCTCAGGGACACACTCCAACTTACCATCAACACTGTCTCAGGGACCCACCAACTTACCATCAACACTGTCTCGGGACACACCAACGTACCATCAACACTGTCTCGGGGACACACCAACTTACCATCAACACTGTCTCAGGGACACACTCAGACTTACCATCAACACTGTCTCAGGGACACACTCCGACTTACCATCAATACTGTCTCAGGGACACACTCCGACTTACCATCAACACTGTCTCAGGGACACACTCCGACTTACCATCAACACCGTCTCAGGGACACACTCAGACTTACCATCAACACTGTCTCAGGGGCACACTCCGACTTACCATCAACACCGTCTCAGGGACACACTTCGACTTACCATCAACACTGTCTCGGGGACACACTCCGACTTACCATGAATACCTGGGTTTTGTTTAATGAGACGCTGATCCAGGTGAACAGCTGTTGCCGTTTGACACGGTTGACCTTATACTTGCAGGTGTTTAGCCCTTCGACGTCCTGTCGTTTTGTAGCTGACTTGAGGAGTTGGAATCTGGAAAAGAATTACCACATTGATCCACGATCAGACATTGCATTTCTTCAATACAGCTCTAACATGCAGGAATAAAGCATCACATTCAGGGACACCGTGTCCAGGTTATGGAACGACAGCGACAATGGTTCCCATTTAGGCTGCGATCTTCTCTAATGTTCTCAGGGTCAGAACGGACCCCATAAGTTATAAGCCCATCTACACCTCAACACATGCACCAAATAAACCACCCACGCCTCCACACAGCCATAAATAAATACCTCCGAACCTCCACACAGCCACCAATAAATGAATCCACCAACAATCTCACCCAGTAAAAATCCATCAAAACATCCATATATCCATCGACACACTCATTGACAACCCTTTATATCCACACACACATAGTAATCCACATAGTCACCAATAGACCCATACGCATGCCTATGTAACCTTTAACAAACTCATCCACACGCATATGTAACCTTTAACAAACCCATCCACACGCATATGTAACCTTTAACAAACTCATCCACGCGCATATGTAACCTTTAACAAACCCTTCCACACGCCTATTTAATCTTCAACAAACTCATCTACACGCCTATGTAACCTTTAACAAATCCATCCACACGCCTATGTAACCTTTAACAAACCCATCCACACGCCTATGTAGCCTTTAACAAACTCATCCACACGCCTATGTAACCTTTAACAAACCCATCCACACGCCTATGTAACCTTTAACAAACCCATCCACACGCCTATGTAACATTTAACAAACTCATCCACACGCCTATGTAACCTTTAACAAACCCATCCACACGCCTATTTAACCTTTAACAAACCCATCCACACGCCTATGTAACCTTTAACAAACCCATCCACACGCCTATGTAGCCTTTAACAAACTCATCCACACGCCAATGTAACCTTTAACAAACCCATCCACACGCATATGTAACCTTTAACAAACTCATCCACACGCCTATGTAACCTTTAACAAACCCACCCACACGCACATGTAACCTTTAACAAACTCATCCACACGCATATGTAACCTTTAACAAACCCATCCACACGCATATGTAACCTTTAACAAACCCATCCACACGCCTATGTAACCTTCAACAAACCCATCCACACGCATATATAACCTTTAACAAACCCATCCACACGCATATGTAACCTTTAACAAACCCATCCACACGCCTATGTAACCTTTAACAAATCAATCCACACGTCTACGTAACCTTCAACAAACCCATCCACACGCCCATGTAACCTTTAACAAACTCATCCACGCGCCTATGTAACCTTTAACAAATCAATCCACACGCCTATGTAAACTTCAACAAACCCATCCACACGCATATGTAACCTTCAACAAACCCATCCACACGCCTATGTAACCTTTAACAAACCCATCCACACGCATATGTAACCTTCAACAAACCCATCCACACGCCTATGTAACCTTTAACAAACCCATCCACACGCATATGTAACCTTCAACAAACCCATCCACACGCCTATGTAACCTTCAACAAACCCATCCACACGCATATGTAACCTTTAAAAAACCCATCCACACGCATATGTAACCTTCAACAAACCCATCCACACGCATATGTAACCTTCAACAAACCCATCCACACGCATATGTAACCTTTAACAAACCCATCCACACGCATATGTAACCTTCAACAAACCCATCCACACGCATATGTAACCTTCAACAAACCCATCCACACGCCTATGTAACCTTCAACAAACCCATCCACACGCCTATGTAACCTTTAACAAACCCATCCACACGCATATGTAACCTTCAACAAACCCATCCACACGCCTATGTAGCCTTCAACAAACCCATCCACACGCATATGTAACCTTTAACAAACCCTTCCACACGCCTATTTAACCTTCAACAAACTCATCTACACGCCTATGTAACCTTTAACAAATCCACCCACACGCCTATGTAACCTTCAACAAACCCATCCACACGCCTATTTAACCTTTAACAAACTCATCCACTCGCATATGTAACCTTTAACAAATCAATCCACACGCCTATGTAACCTTCAACAAACCCATTCACACCCCTATGTAACCTTTAACAAACCCATCTACACGCATATATAACCTTTAACAAACCCATCCACACGCATATATAACCTTTAACAAACCTATCCACACGCATATATAACCTTTAACAAACCCATCCACACGCATATATAACCTTTAACAAACCCATCCACACGCCTATGTAACCTTCAACAAACCCATCCGCATGGCCCCGAATGTATGCACCAAGACTTATCGTCTCTAGCAGAAGTCATCCATCTTGCGGTCTTCTCACCAGACCACACCCATCATGTTCACCCATGAACCCACCTGTGTGGGTTTGCCGCTTTGCTCTTCTGAGGTTGTTCAGTCAACATTCTGTAGCTGCCAAGATTCGAGTCTGTCCGCCGGATGGTCATCTGTTTGTGGACTATTCTGTAACACAGTCAGTCTGCTGTCAATCATCAACTACAGGACACCGATTACAGGAACGTTCAGTTAGTGTCCCTACACATGTAATATCATCAACTTCAGTACACCAATTAGAGGAATGTACAGTTAGTGTCCCTACACATGTAATACCATCAATTTCAGTACACCAATTAGAGGAATGTACAGTTAGTGTCCCTACACATGTAATACCATCAACTTCAGTAAACCAATTAGAGGAACGTTCAGTTAGTGTCCCTACACATGTAATACCATCAACTTTAGTACACCAATTAGAGGAACGTTCAGTTAGTGTCCCTACACATGTAATACCATCAACTTTAGTACACCAATTAGAGGAACGTTCAGTTAGTGTCCCTACACATGTAATATCATCAACTTCAGTACACCAATTAGAGGAATGTACAGTTAGTGTCCCTACACATGTAATACCATCAACTTCAGTACACCAATTAGAGGAATGTACAGTTAGTATCCCTACACATGTAATATCATCAACTTTAGTACACTAATTACAGGGACGTACAGTTAGTGTGCCTACACATGAAATATCATCAACTTCAGTAAACCAATTACAGGAATGTACAGTTAGTGTCCCTACACATGTAATACCATCAACTTCAGTACACCAATTAGAGGAATGTACAGTTAGTCTCCATACACATGTTATATCCTCAAATTCAGTAAATCAATTACAGGAATGTACGGTTAGTGTCCTTACACGTGTAATATCCTTAACTTCAGTACACCAATTACAGGAACATACAGTTAGTGTGCCTATATATGTAATATCATCATCGTCATCACCATTAGTGTGCTCTTTTTATTCTTGTTCTTCATGTTTTGTTTGTTATTGTTCTTCTCCTCTCCTGCCTTCTCTTGTTCCATCCTCCTCATCATTATTTATCTTCGTCGTCTTGCTCTTCCTTCAGTTACCCAAGCCAAGGGTTTGGCCACATGGGAGCATCTTATGTGTGCTAGTTGATGTAGAAGATCATTTCCTGAAGACGTTTCTCGATGTAGACGTTCCCTCATTTGCGCATCCTTTCCCCGCTCTCTGTCCCTTATATTTCTCCAGCGTGGCTTTCTGTGGCAATCTTGTTGATGGCCGAACCATCTGTTGTTCTGTATTTGTGTGACTGGTTTCATTCCCAGTCTCGGTAGATGGCCGAACCATCTGATGTTCTGTGTTTTGTGGTAGATGGCCGAACCATCTGTTGTTCTGTGTTTTGTGGTAGATGGCCGAACCATCTGATGTTCTGTGTTTTGTGGTAGATGGCCGAACCATCTGTTGTTCTGTGTTTTGTGGTAGATGGCCGAACCATCTGTTGTTCTGTATTTGTGTGACTGGTTTCAGTCCAAGTTTTCTTCTAGTGCTTCTGTATTGTCAATTCTCTCTCCTTGTTAGTCTGGCAACTGTTTTGGTTCACAATTTATTGGCTGCAGGAAACGCATCCATGATTGACACTGGTTGCATAAAACAAGCCAACAATAATTAGAACATTTGCTATGGCTGGTGAATGTATCATTTCTATGTGTCAGAAATGGTGTTATTTGTCCTAGTACACGTTTTACTTTTGCACACCCTATGTTGATTTCTCAAGCCAGTCTTTCATGTAACGCGACAATTTACCTCAGATTTACTGAACATTATCAGGACACACAATATACCATCTACATATACCCAATGTCAGTATAGATGCACAATTAATGTTTTCATGGAAACAATAGATAATTAATGCAAATGTACACATAAAAGCAACATAAACATACAATCAACGAATACTGGGACCAGTATCAAGTGGGCGTAGTTTGGTAGGTCAATAAACTGAAAGGTAGACAGTTGAATAGTTAAGTACATCGTTTACACCTTTCTGTTTCTGGAGACAACTATGTTATTTTGTGCTACAGAACGACCTGTGAATCACGTACTGTCGCCATGTCGAGTGTGACAAGCAAGATCCGCTCGCTTTGGGAAACGTCTTAAAGAATTAGAACTGGAGATATCAGGACCATTGCTGCCATCCCATGTATTGAACCAGTTCCTTCAGCTCGCCACACATTCTGTTGATGCTTACTCGCTCCATTATTTCTACTCTCCACCTGATTCTATGTATGAAGTTGACAGAAAGGCGGGCAGATAAGTAGATAGACAGTAAGACAGGTAGGCAGTTAGGAATAGAAGTAGCTAGACAAGTAAGAAGTCAGTTAAACAGGTAGACAGACATGTAGCAGGTACATAGACTGACAGGTAAGCAGGCAGACAGACATGTAGCAGGTACATAGACTGACAGGAAGGTAGGTAGACAGACATGTAGCAGGTACATAGACTGACAGGTAAGCAGGCAGACAGACATGTAGCAGGTACATAGACTAACAGGAAGGTAGGTAGACAGACATGTAGCAGGTACATAGACTGACAGGTAGGTAGGTAGGTAGATAGGCATGTAGCAGGTACATAGACTGACAGGTGAGGAGGTAGACAGGCATGTAGCAGGTACATAGACTGACAGGAAGGTAGGTAGACAGACATGTAGCAGGTACATAGACTGACAGGTAAGCAGTTAGACAGACATGTAGCAGGTACATAGACTGACAGTTAGGTAGGTAGGTAGATAGGCATGTAGCAGGTACATAGACTGACAGGTAAGGAGATAGACAGACATGTAGCAGGTACATAGACTGACAGGTAAGCAGTTAGACAGACATGTAGCAGGTACATAGACTGACAGGTAAGCAGTTAGACAGACATGTAGCAGGTACATAGACTGACAGGTAAGCAATTAGACAGACATGTAGCAGGTACATATACTGACAGGTAAGCAGTTAGACAGACATGTAGCAGGTACATAGACTGACAGGTAGGTAGGTAGACAGATATGTAGCAGGTACGTAGACAGGTAGGTCGGCAGATAGATAGGCTTGTAGTTAGACAGGTGTATTTATATCACCTGTCATGCAAATCGTCGTCGTCACCACCCCAGCCGAAATACAGATTTGAGTTGCCGTTGATGGCCTGGTACTGGCGTGCAGTGAAGGCTGTCACTCCACCGGTGTAATTCTCGTACGTGGCTCTGAAGTGAGGTGGACAGCCAGGTTTACTGAAGGTGGAACGCACTCGCACACACACACACACACACACACACACACATATGCAGTTACGCACACACACCTAAACACACGCACAAACACATACTCGCGAACATACTGACACGTACACATTATACATACAGACCTATATTTCATAGATTCAGTTTTTTCGACTGATGTCTATACGACAGATTTTCACTGTCTATCGCTGACTCTTCTGGTCTTCACAAATATCTGTACGAAAGAATGTCTGTCTAATCCTGATGTCTGATTGTTCAGACTGTGTTCCTTGTATGTGTCCGTTTAGTTATGTCAAATTTATGTCTGCGGCGAAAGGACTGCCCTTTGACAGAGCAGTCCTATCTCCCATGTGTCTGTCTAAATGCGCTGTGTGTAAAAATGTGCAGGTCTGAACGAATGTATGCATGAATCTGTCAGTGAAGTTGCGTATTTGTTCCTAAATATTCCCCCAAATTCTTATGTCTATCCAGTTTAGTGTAACTGACGGAACAAATGTCTGTCTGCAAGTGTTAGTATGTTTTTATTGATCTTTGCTCAGATGATAAAAATTTAAGTTAAAGTTTTTGTTATTTCAATGGTTTAATACGAACTCTGTTTATATTTTATTGTTATTGATTGTGGTGTATGATACATATTCCTGGCCAGTGATGACACAAACTTTAATTGTGGAGTTGCTCATAAGATAAAATGTACTTGTTCCCGTGTAATTGTTGGATGCTCGCCCTGTGTGTTGGCGGGTCCCATTGAGGGGAAAACCAGAATAGACTCACTGCCTCTAAAACAAGCATGTCGTAGTAGGAGAAGACTAGCTGGGAGTATCCTTCGAGGTCGGCGTGCATCTGCACGAGAGGTAAGCAATCAAGAGTCTACATGTAAGCCAGATCTGTCCAACTGGAACCAGATTAAAGTACTGAAATGGCCAAACAATAAGAACTTTTCGCCGGAGTTAACAGCTTGTGAACGCGAATAAGAGGAAAAAGGAGATGTGAAGACAAGTTCAGGCAAGTTTTATGGCAACTAAAGCTGTCTACTGTTATGTTGTGTGACATGCCATCTTATCTGTACTTCTGCTTTTACCCGCACTCAGGAGCTGTTGATTTCTATATAAGACTCTAGTCAGGTCATCGACGTGCCACATTAACAGCAAACAGCTCACCCGAGTCTGTTGCCCCGTGTCTGTGCCACATTAACTGCAAACAGCTCACCAGAGTAGTTGTCCCGTGTCTGTGCCAACGAAAACCACACAGAATTTCCATCAGTTTCCCGTGCGATGAAAACCTGGCACAGACAGAAACTGCACTCTTTGCAAATCCAATAACATGCACGTGCAATATGCATAAGGCAGAAGTGCTACTTCAAGCTGTCTGACACAATGATTCCAGTTCATTTGCCAATGAATGCAGCGATTACCAAAGATCAGTAGTCGCACATCAGATAAATCGCATCAGGCACCACCAGTCCTCTGGTATCAGACCACTCGCCATTATCTGAATCTTCAGTTCACAACAAACACCAGCTTGCACACAGTCAACAAACATTCCAAATTCAAACCGCAGCTCACAGTCTTGCGCCACGCGCTCTACTCAGTAGCTGGATAACCAAACTATATGTCCGTATGCTACTTTTGTTTACCTGACCCCCCCCCCCCCCTTTTTCACTTCCCACCACAAATCCCATTGTGTTCTTGTTTGTTTACTCCAGAGCCGCACGAGAGGTGCATGGCTGAGGAATGACAGAATGACAGAAAAAGACGTGCCCAGCACATACTTGGGGTTTCCATTGGTCAGTTGGATGTTGGCCACAAGGTGACTGGGCGCTGGCCCGCATCTGTACATGATGTGGTCACTGAGAGGCACCATCTCCACGTCGTGAAAGATGAAACAGTCGAAGGTGGCGGTTTTCTTGGCCTCCAGAAAGCCGACGTTCTGTAGAGCAGCTCTATTAAATTCAGACTCCGAGCTCTGTAGATGCACATCAGATAGACGTAAACAGATTGTAAGGATTAACAGTTAGGCAAACTTGCCACAGACAAATGTTCATCATATGACAATTTACTGTATTTTCCCGTTCATCAGACAATCCCATGTATAAGACACATCACTGTCTTTGTCTACTGTCTCATCCTCAGTTCAACCTGCCCCGTTTCTTCAATAACTTGACAATGATTTGAGTCTTCACATGATCCCTAGGAATTTGTCATCCAGGTACAAACTTCTCTTGCCGTTGATTCTTTCACACTTCCTGCTGGTGTCACACTGTGCCCAGAAGATTTCATGTACTAGTTCCATTCGTCGCTCGTGGCAGCTCCCAAGGGCTTGTGAGTGCTGGCTGACATAATGTGGTTCAACATTAATGTACACAGCAATTCCTCATGTAACAGTAGAAAACTATGATCACCGCGAAGACAAACACAAAAGCTGTCAGAGCCTCCACCCCCATTTGATGACGCCCCTAAAACAGCGTTCCCGAGTGAGGTCCTGTATATCATATTTTCTACTGAATTCTTTAGTAAAAAGCTTATTTTACTGTACACTGTTTTTAGACCCGTTTTTGTTTAAAATAAGTGTTTTATTACTACAGAAATATGGCAGAATTGAGACAGACAGACAGACAGACAGACCGCCCGACCGCCCGCATACATACCTACCTACCTACCTACCTACCTACCTACCTACCTACCTACCTACCTACCTACCTACCTACCTACCTACCTACCTACCTACCTACCTACCTACCTACATACATACATACATACATACATACATACATACATACATACATACATACATACATACATACATACATACATACATACATACATACATACATACATACATACATACATACATACATACATACATACATACACACATACATACATACATACATACGTACATAACGGTGGATAGGGACAGTTGCGGTGGGAGCAACTATAGTAAGATGGATACATGATTTGATTTTTGGATGACTGAACAGATAACTGAGTAAATGTGTGAAGAGATCGATGGATGGATGCTTGGCTAGATAGATCGAATAAATGCTGAATGAATAATTGGACGGATATACGTTTGGGTAGACGAATGGTTGGTTGCATGGATGGTTGCATGGATGGTTGCATGGATGGTTGCATGGATGGTTGCATGGATGGTTGCATGGTTGGTTGCATGGATGTTTGCATGGATGGTTGCATGGATGGTTGCATGGATGGTTGCATGGATGGTTGCATGGATGGTTGCTTGGATGGTTGCATGGATGGTTGCATGGATGGTTGCATGGATGGTTGCGTGGATGGTTGTGTGGATGGTTGCATGGGTGGTTGCATGGATGGTTGCATGGAAGGTTGCATGGATGGTTGCATGGATGGTTGCATGGATGGTTGCATGGATGGTTGCATGGATGGTTGCTTGGATGGTTGCATGGATGGTTGCTTGGATGGTTGCATGGATGGTTGCATGGATGGTTGCATGGATGGTTGCATGGATGGTTGCAATGATGAGCGAAAACAGTGTAGATGATGGTTAGCTACCTGTTCAATGACAAAAACTGTGACGTCAGCATGCTGTCTTTTTAGAATTGGGATTAGCATATTCATGAGGATATACAAGCATTCTCGGCAATCCCTGTGGATGACAGAGTACACCTTCTTGTTAGTTTAGTTAGTTTATAGATCATCGAATCGACCAAAAGACAGTCGAAGATTTAAGGGTTTGTCTATAGTCAGTCTGCCCATCAGTCTGTCTGGCTGTTCGTCAGTCCACACCCCCATCTATCCATCTATCCGCCTGTTTATCCGTCTGTCTATCCGTCCTTCCATCTGTCTGTCTATCCGTCTGTCCGTCCGTCCGTCTGTCTGTCTGTCTGTCTGTCTGTCTGTCTGTCCGTCCGTCCGTCCGTCCGTCCGTCCGTCCGTCCGTCTGTCTGTCTGTCTGTCTGTCTGTCTGTCTGTCTGTCTGTCTGTCTGTCTGTCTGTCTGTCTGTCTGTCTGTCTGTCTGTCTGTCTGTCTGTCTGTCTGTCTGTCTGTCTGTCTGTCTGTCTGTCTGTCTGTCTGTCTGTCTGTCTGTCTGTCTGTCTGTCTGTCTGTCTGTCTGTCTGTCTGTCTGTCTGTCTGTCGGTCGGTCTGTCTGTCTGTCTGTCTGTCTGTCCGTCCGTCTGTCCATCTGTCTGTATGTCTGTCTTTCATTATGTCTGGGTGTATGTCTAATCTATCTATCTCTGTCTGTCTGTCTGTCTATCTATCTATCTATCTATCTATCTATCTATCTATCTATCTATCTATCTATCTATCTATCTATCTATCTATCTATCTATCTATCTATCTATCTATCTATCTATCTATCTATCTATCTATCTATCTATCTATCTATCTATCTATCTATCTATCTATCTATCTATCTATCTATCTATCTATCTATCTATCTATCTATCTATCTATCTATCTATCTATCTATCTATCTATCTATCTATCTATCTATCTATCTATCTATCTATCTATCTATCTATCTATCTATCTATCTATCTATCTATCTATCTATCTATATCTATCTATCTATCTATCTATCTATCTATCTATCTATCTATCTATCTATCTATCTATCTATCTATCTATCTATCTATCTATCTATCTATCTATCTATCTATCTATCTATCTATCTATCTATCTATCTATCTATCTATCTATCTATCTATCTATCTATCTATCTATCTATCTATCTATCTATCTATCTATCTATCTATCGATCTATCTATCTATCTATCTATCTAATCTATCTATCTATCTATCTATCTATCTATCTATCTATCTATCTATCTATCTATCTATCTATCTATCTATCTATCTATCTATCTATCTATCTATCTATCTATCTATCTATCTATCTATCTATCTATCTATCTATCTATCTATCTATCTATCTATCTATCTATCTATCTATCTATCTATCTATCTATCTATCTATCTATCTATCTATCTATCTATCTATCTATCTATCTATCTATCTATCTATCTATCTATCTATCTATCTATCTATCTATCTATCTAGCTAGCTAGCTAGCTAGCTATCTCTCTATCTATCTATCTATCTATCTATCTATCTATCTATCTATCTATCTATCTATCTATCTATCTATCTATCTATCTATCTATCTATCTATCTATCTATCTATCTATCTATCTATCTATCTATCTATCTATCTATCTATCTATCTATCTATCTATCTATCTATCTATCTATCTATCTATCTATCTATCTATCTATCTATCTATCTATCTATCTATCTATCTATCTATCTATCTATCTATCTATCTATCTATCTATATCTGTGTGTGTGCATGTGTTTTGTTCGTTATGTATGCAAGCATGGTAAATGAAAGTAAGCATACAGGAGCATCAACACGTGTATTTTGAAGAGAGAGTTTATATAAGAGTGAATCAGGGTGTGTATAAATGGGAGTGTATGTATGGTTGTGTATGAGGGTGTGTATAAATGGGAGTGTATGTATGGTTGTGTGTGAGGGTGTTTATAAATGGGAGTGTATGTATGGTTGTGAATGAGGGTGTGTATAAATGGGAGTGTATGTATGGTTGTGAATGAGGGTGTTTATAAATGGGAATGTATGTATGGTTGTGAATGAGGGTGTGTATAAATGGGAGTGTATGTATGGTTGTGAATGAGGGTGTGTATAAATGGGAGTGTATGTATGGTTGTGTGTGAGGGTGTTTATAAATGGGAGTGTATGTATGGTTGTGAATGAGGGTGTGTATAAATGGGAGTGTATGTATGGTTGTGAATGAGGGTGTTTATAAATGGGAGTGTATGTATGGTTGTGAATGAGGGTGTGTATAAATGGGAGTGTATGTATGGTTGTGTGTGAGGGTGTTTATAAATGGGAATGTATGTATGGTTGTGAATGAGGGTGTGTATAAATGGGAGTGTATGTATGGTTGTGTGTGAGGGTGTTTATAAATGGGAGTGTATGTATGGTTGTGAATGAGGGTGTGTATAAATGGGAGTGTATTATGGTTGTGTATGAGTGTGTGTATGCGTATGATTTCGTGAAGAAAATGTTCTCGTTTTTTGACGTTCAAAGTCGTTATCGAAGATCAGGTGAAATAACTACGTTGACATCCACAACAAACAAGTTGTTACCTGAAAGGTATGATGATTGCTGTCCTCTGTGCTGCTCGACAGTCAGACGGCCTAATTCGACCGCCAAGCTCTATATCTGGGTGCTTATTGAGCAGTTCATCCAGGGTCAGTTTCTCACAGTCACACTCTAATGCGCCAACTGTGAGTCAGAGAAGATCAAGTAGACAGATACGAAGGCTATTCCAAAATCAACCCCCGATAAAAAACTGTTTGCCACAGAGACACTGTTCATTGCTTGCATCATTCAGTAATCTCGTTGCTCACTAGACATCATTTGTTCAGTGGTTGATGAATCGCAAGCGAATAAACATGGTATGGTTGAGTTTTCTTTGCCACAATGTTTACTAGAATTCTGTGGGCTTGTTGAGCATGAGTATGCATCCACTATTTTGTCTCTTCCTTCGTCTTTGTGCTCGCAAAGTTAACCCGTATATCGTCCCTAGTCACTCTTCTGTCGAGGAAAAAACGTCAAAGACGAGCCAGTTCTGTAAGGTTTGTGAAAACCTTATTTAGTGTCTTGGTACCGACCGCGAACAGAGTTTGTGGCGAAGTACACGTCTGTGTGAAAATTTGAAACAGACTAGCAGTAGAAGTTTGTGAAATGCTAAGTAGAAAGACCTACAATTGTCAAACGGCGCCTTTCTGCTGTGACTTGTTCAACTTTTTGAATGACCTCATCTGTCACTCACGAATGTCATCCTTTTCCATCCTCAACATGCACATCTCTGTGGCTTCTCCGAATTTCCGGCACCAATCGGCCGTAGACCGGACACTCATACCGTTATCACGTGGTACACAACTGACCATTAATTTCGGCGGCATTTTGACCTACTTAAAGAAAACGAATCAAACAGCACATTTCACAGAGAAGGGAGATCACATTAGTGATGTTTATTTGTTTGCGATTGGTCAACCACTGAACAAATCCTACTCTAGGTTGCTGTTTAATGTTAAATGTTGAATTAGGAATCGACATCACAGCACTCAATACACTTCTTTAAGCGCTCCGTCCTATTCTTCAGCAGCAAGTATAGGTTGCTGTGTAGTGTATTAAACGACCAACGAATAAAACAATGCACGGTTTAGCTGGGGCACACGGTTCATTTTAGAATAACCCTCGAACATGGATATATCGTGTGAAAATAGTTTAATGACACCTACGGTAATCATCAGGTTAACTGGACATATTTCATATTCTTCTTCTTTGTCTTGTCGTTCTCCGTATGTGTGCGTGTGTGCATGTGCATGTATATGTGTGTATGTATGTGTGGGTATATGTGTGCGTGCGTGTGTGTGCCTAAAAAAAAACTGACAACCTCTGATCAGAGGATCTCAATCTGTATGGTAGACCAACAGGATCTCAATCTGTATGGCAGACCAACAGGATCTCAATCTGTATGGCAGACCAACAAGATCTCAATCTGTATGGCAGACCAACAGGATCTCAATCTGTATGGAAGACCAACAGGATCTCAATCTGTATGGTAGACCAACAGGATCTCAATCTGCATGGTAGACCAACAGGATCTCAATCTGTATGGTAGACCAACAGGATCTCAATCTGTATGGAAGACCAACAGGATCCCAATCTGTATGGCAGACCAACAGGATCTCAATCTGTATGGAAGACCAACAGGATCTCAATCTGTATGGTAGACCAACAGGATCCCAATCTGTATAGAAGACCAACAGGATCTCAATCTGTATGGAAGACCAACAGGATCTCAATCTGCATGGTAGACCAACAGGATCTCAATCTGTATGGTAGACCAACAGGATCTCAATCTGTATGGTAGACCAACAGGATCCCAATCTGTATGGCAGACCAACAGGATCTCAATCTGTATGGCAGACCAACAGGATCTCAATCTGTATGGCAGACCAACAGGATCTCAAGTTTTGACACATTTAGACTAAAATTGTCTCAGTGTTGAAGGCAGACTTACAGGGCAAGCTGAGATACCACTTTCAACATCCAAAGATGACGAGATCACAGTGGAAGCTGTGGTATCCACGCATCTCATCCTTTTATGCCGTCAGCTTGGCATACATGGGGATATTAACTGGCCAGGCTTGGGATCCTCCTACTGCACACAGAAAGACATTCAGTATTCTAGGCCGCCCATCCACCTGGACAGAGTTATGTCCCCGATCTTTAAGTTCTTCTACATACGGTTTCGAAGTCTGCTGTGATCAGTCGAAATTCAGTGGTCTGTTGCTTGTGTGTGAAAGTGCTGGTTGGTCTTCATGACTTTTTCTTGGGTGGCAAGTGTTCCACTGGAGTCTAGTGGCTGCCTTGATCTGAATTGTATACGCCTCAAAGAAACATCCTACACATGGCTGTTCTGTATTGCTTCCAGTTTTTTGTTTAATTTTTTTTTTGGAAGTAAAATTTCATTTCGTATCTTTTTGCACTGGCCAATTAGCCAACCAAACATAATACGTACAGCTCTGTTATTATGATCAACAGAAACAGATTATAAACAACATACTGATCCAAACACTGCACCTTCAGGGCCCAAAACCTGGACTTTACCAAAGGCTAACCTATCCTACTTAAGATGAATACTTGTAAAATGGCATGCCTGAAGCAGAAATGGTGCTATCATACACACTATGGAAAGAACACCATGCATCAAATTCATTCAGATATATTTCAAGTAGTCTCGCTAGTTGCAGCCAGACCTACCACCAACACCGAAGCTACACGTACTAATCTCTGATGTGAAAGCAAGAGGTCGCCCTATGAAAACATGGGCTGATGACATTAAAGACCTTCAATATCGACAAGAAATTACACCAGCGTTAATACTGTGATGAGGTGATTTCCCAACTGGTACCTAGATCGGTACGTAGAGTCAAGGAACTAGGACGCGAGAAAGAAACAACTCGTAAAATTATGCTTTTAACTGAGTAGTGAAAGAGAGACAGTGCGGGGCAAAAAGAGAGAGGTTTGAGAGGCGAAACCAAGATCGATTTAGTTGATGTTTGGCAGCTGGAGTGACTGGTCGAGTTCAAGAGGCGTCTGACTGTTATCAAGTGTACCCCACGACGAGTGAAGGTCTGACTGCTATGAAGTGTACCCCACGACGAGTGAAGGCCTGACTGCTATGAAGTGTACCCCACGACGAGTGAAGGTCTGACTGTTATCAAGTGTACCCCACGACGAATGAAGGTCTGACTGTTATGAAGTGTTACCCCACGACGAGTGAAGGTCTGACTGCTATGAAGTGTACCCCACGACGAGTGAAGGTCTGACTGCTATGAAGTGTACCCGACGATGTGGAAATAGGTCTGATTTCTCAAGATGAATGCCTGACCAGAAGAGATTAAAGTGACCCCCGGCCTGACTGAAAATTGTCAGTAGAGTGCTGGACATGCCAAATCGTCGCCTGTGCGTTATGTGATTGATCGGTCAGAAGCGCAAGGTAACGAGTGATAACGATTGTGAACGTCTAAGAAGTATTTGGTTACATCTACTTATTGAATCTCAGTACATGCAAGAGATCAGAAGACAACGACCAGAGGATGTTATCTTTGGAACAGTAATAAACTATGTGAAACTGTGAGTTGTTTCCTTATCACCATCTGAGTGTACCAATGTTCGCGTGAGAAACATCACCACGAGCTAGTCAACCAACTATCACACAGAGGAAGCAACACTCTAGATCCCAATCAAACAATGAATCACAAACTGTTCCTCCCCAAAACGCTTAGCAGCACCAGTGGAAATTAATGATAACGATGAGGAATGAACACCTGTTGAGACACTAAAAGATATTGATGAGATACCTGAGATGTTACACCTGAGGTAAGACACTCGCCAGAGTGGGCTCACTTACTTAGATATGGAGGCTCTTGCGGGCATGGCTGGGGTATACTAGCTGCAGACTCTCTGTCGACCTCTTGCAGGAGGCTCGCTGACACCTGCTGCCTGGTCTTGGAGAGAAGGAATCTCTCGTGGAACTCCGTGAAGTCCAACCGTCGGTGTCTGTCCACATAGTTGCTGGTCTCATCTGACGTCACACAGGGATATTTGTTCAACACAGCCGACGTCACACAGGGATATTTGTTCAACACAGCTGACGTCACACAGGGATATTTGTTCAACACAGCTGACGTCACACAGGGATATTTGTTCAACACAGCCGACGTCACACAGGGATATTTGTTCAACACAGCTGACGTCACACAGGGATATTTGTTCAACACAGCTGACGTCACACAGGGATATTTGTTCAACACAGCCGACGTCACACAGGGATATTTGTTCAACACAGCTGACGTCACACAGGGATTTTTGTTCAACACAGCTGACGTCACACAGGGATATTTGTTCAACACAGCTGACGTCACACAGGGATTTTTGTTCAACACAGCTGACGTCACACAGGGATATTTGTTCAACACAGCTGACGTCACACAGGGATATTTGTTCAACACAGCTGACGTCACACAGGGATATTTGTTCAACACAGCCGACGTCACACAGGGATATTTGTTCAACACAGCTGACGTCACACAGGGATATTTGTTCAACACAGCCGACGTCACACAGGGATATTTGTTCAACACAGCTGACGTCACACAGGGATATTTGTTCAACACAGCTGACGTCACACAGGGATATTTGTTCAACACAGCTGACGTCACACAGGGATATTTGTTCAACACAGCCGACGTCACACAGGGATATTTGTTCAACACAGCTGACGTCACACAGGGATATTTGTTCAACACAGCCGACGTCACACAGGGATATTTGTCCAACACAGCTGACGTCACACAGGGATATAAGTTCAACACAGCTGACGTCACACAGGGATATTTGTTCAACACAGCTGACGTCACACAGGGATATTTGTTCAACACAGCTGACGTCACACAGTGATATTTGTTCAACACAGCCGACGTCACACAGGGATATTTGTTCAACACAGCCGACGTCACACAGGGATATTTGTTCAACACAGCTGACGTCACACAGGGATAGTTGTTCAACACAGCTGACCAGCTGACGTCACAAAGGGATATTTGTTCAACACAGATGACATCACACAGAGATATTTGTTAAACACAGCGGACGTCACACAGGGATATTTGTTCAACACAGCTGACGTCACACTGGGATATTTGTTCAACACAGCTGACGTCACACAGGGATATTTGTTCAACACAGCTGACGTCACACAGGGATATTTGTTCAACACAGCTGGCTAGCTGACGTCACACAGGGATATTTGTTCAACACAGCTGATGTCACACAGGGATATTTGTTCAACATAGCTGACCAGCTGACGTCACATAGGGATATTTGTTCAACACAGCTGACGTCACACAGGGATTTTTGTTCAACACAGCTGACGTCACACATGGATATTTGTTCAACAGAGCTGACGTTACACAGGGATATTTGTTCAACACAGCTGACGTCACACAGGGATATTTGTTCAACACAGCTGACGTCACAGAAGGATATTTGTTCAACACAGCTGACGTCACACAGGGATATTTGTTCAACACAGCTGACGTCACACAGTGATATTTGTTCAACACAGCTGGCCAGCTGACGTCACACAGGGATATTTGTTCAACACAGCTGGCCAGCTGACGTCACACAGGGATATTTGTTCAACACAGCTGGCCAGCTGACGTCACACAGGAATATTTGTTCAACACAGCTGACCAGTTGACGTCACACAGGGATATTTGTTCAACACAGCTGACGTCACACAGGGATATTTGTTCAACACAGCTGACCAGCTGACGTCACATAGGGATATTTGTTCAACACAGCTGACGTCACACAGGGATTTTTGTTCAACACAGCTGACGTCACACAGGGATATTTGTTCAACAGAGCTGACGTTACACAGGGATATTTGTTCAACACAGCTGACGTCACACAGGGATATTTGTTCAACACAGCTGACGTCACACAGGGATATTTGTTCAACACAGCTGACGTCACACAGGGATATTTGTTCAACACAGCTGGCCAGCTGACGTCACACAGGGATATTTGTTCAACACAGCTGGCCAGCTGACGTCACACAGGGATATTTGTTCAACACAGCTGGCCAGCTGACGTCACACAGGGATATTTGTTCAACACAGCTGACGTTACACAGGGATTTTTGTTCAACACAGCTGACGTCACACAGGGATATTTGTTCAACACAGCTGACGTCACACAGGGATTTTTGTTCAACACAGCTGACGTCACACAGGGATATTTGTTCAACAGAGCTGACGTTACACAGGGATATTTGTTCAACACAGCTGACGTCACACAGGGATATTTGTTCAACAGAGCTGACGTTACACAGGGATATTTGTTCAACACAGCTGACGTCACACAGGGATATTTGTTCAACACAGCTGACGTCACACAGGGATATTTGTTCAACACAGCTGACGTCACACAGGGATATTTGTTCAACACAGCTGATGTCACACAGGGATATTTGTTCAACACAGCTGACGTCACACAGGGATATTTGTTCAACACAGCTGACGTCACACAGGGATATTTGTTCAACACAGCTGACGTCACACAGGGATATTTGTTCAACACAGCTGACGTCACACAGGGATATTTGTTCAACACAGCTGACGTCACACAGGGATATTTGTTCAACACAGCTGACGTCACACAGGGATATTTGTTCAACACAGCTGACGTCACACAGGGATATTTGTTCAACACAGCTGACGTCACACAGGGATATTTGTTCAACACAGCTGACCAGCTGGTGGTTAATTGATCATCATCATCAACCACTGGTTCTGTCACTAGTCAAGAGGACAGGCAGTCTATTTGATTATCTAGTTCTATCTTGTGCTGCTGTTTCAATCTCATGGACGGAATCTGGTTCAGTCCTTTGACTTTTGAGTGTTTGTACGTGACTGTGTGTCTCTGCGTGTATGTTAATGTGTGACTGTGTGTCTATGTTTTTATGTTAATGTGTGACTATGTGTCTGTGTGTGTATGTTAAAGTGTGACTGTGTATCTATGTTTGTATATTGATGTGTGACTTTGTGACTGTGTGTGAATGTTAATGTGTGTGTGTAGCTATATGTAGGAATGTGCGTATTTGAGTGTATGTGAATGCATGCATGTATGTGAACTCTTCAGTGGGTATGATGATGCTAACTTGACAACAATGTATATTTACATAAAGATGGGCATATGTGCATCTTCCTAGACGGTGGTGTTATATTGTGCTATGTGGAAGCCTGGGTCTCGATGGCGATGGCGAGTGTATCTATATATCAATGATATTTATGAACCTGTGTGTTGTATGTATGCGTACATGTATATGAACATATGTATAATGTGTATTTTATGTGTGTGTGTATGAGGTTGTCAGTGTATGCTTATCCTTATGAGTTGAATGTATGAGTGTATGTATGATAATGTGTGTATGACAGTGTGAGTGTGCATGCATGTGTGAGTGTATGTGTGTTTAAAAATCTGCATCCACCATCCATTCCTTTGCCAGTGTGCGTGTGTGTGTTTAAAAATCTGCATCCACCATCCATTCCTTTGCCAGTGTGCGTGTGTGTGTTTAAAAAAAAAAGGGGGGGGGGGCCATGGTGGATATTATCGCTACAAAAATGTTGTTGTATGTATATGCCTTGCTTTATAGATAACAACTAAATAGATGGTATACCATTCCGTCTTTCCAGACGATTCTGTGAAACTGTTTTTAGGAAGGCATGAAACTCCCAGCCCATGACGATTACCAGTGTGAATAGCACCATGGGCCAGGTAATGCCCCGGATCAAGTTCCTTCTCTCGATAACACAAGGTCTGGAAAGTAAGGTAGAGACTATCTGTTGCGAGCACAGCATAATTCCTTTCGGTCTGCCTTGTTTACTCCAAAGGAAAGGTAACACCAATAGGTTTGGAACAAATTAGGCTGTAGAAAGGTAAACAAAGAATCTCTATGTGAAGAGTATTTAGATGGCTGTATGTAAGATTGGTCTACTTGCCCCTTGACGACCCTAAGAGAAGAAAGTTGGATGTTGTTTTATTACTTGTGCGTGTCGTTGCTTCCAGCGCCATGACCAAAGAATGATTGAAATGGAGCTGTCAGCATGAAAGCTTCTCAAAACTATAGTGTAGTGCACGACAGATGTTTATTTTGAGACTAGACACCAAGCAACAAGAGAACCAACAACTACAGACTTCCACAACCTGACGCTAACACACAGGCCTGACTCACCACTGCCATCTCTCCAAGACTTGGACAGAAATCCTCCATAGTAAACGAAATAGGTCATGTTCCCAAGAAAGGTCAGCATGAGCAGGAGGTCACACACGCGCTTAGCCTTGGATTTTCCAAACAGCACCATATTGTTGGAGGCACTTCTTCTTGTACTCACGGACCGTGTCTGCTTTCATCACACCTGGAAGAGGTTTTAATGTGTGAAAGATGTGTCTCTTCTTGAGGTCTACACCCCCCCCCCCCACCCTTTTGTGGCGGATGCTCTCACTATTGTTGCTTCCATATTTTGAAAGCAACATTATCATTTACACACATACACACACACATATATATATAAATATAAATATATGTAAAGGTGATCTTCCGAAAAACGGTCCCAAATTATCGAGGCAGAAAACATACCCTAACATGGCCTCAGTCACGTGTCAATTGCGAACTTCCGGGGACTATACCGCCACCGCCGCAGGTATCCATACGCCGCTCACACGGCGTGGATTGGGGCTAAACTAGATGGCTGGGACATGAGCAAATAATCAAGGCAGCTGCAGAAAAAGCGGTAGTGCTGCTCGTGAGTCCCAGCATCTAGTTTAGCCCCAAACCACGCCACAATTTAAGTCGCCGGAAGTGTGCAATTGACACGTGACTGAGGCCCTGTTAGGGCATAATTTCTGCCTCGATAATTTGGGACCGTTATTGGGAAGATATCAATGTGTGTGTGTGTATATATATATATATATATATATATATATATATATATATAATATATATATATATATATATATATATATATATATATATATATATATATAAAGCACATTGAATTGCCTCACTAAATAAAAACGGCGTCATCAAGCTACCACAAAAAACATAGTTCTCCAGTGGACTAGGGTTCAGCCTTGTTTAAGTAAATCGATTGTATGGTCTATTAATTGAACAACCAGCCGACAATCAAGCAAGTTAATCAATCAGTAAATCAGTTGTATGGTCTACTAATTGAACAACCAACCAACCATCAAGCAAGTTAATCAATCAGTAAATCAGTTGTATGGTCTACTAATTGAACAACCAGCCGACAATCAAGCAAGTTAATCAATCAGTAAATCAATTAACAAATTAGTTAACTATCACACATTATTTATTCAGCCAATCAATCCACCGTTTAGCAATGAATCAATCAGCTAACGAATCAGCTTTTTATCAACCAGTCTAACTAGAAATCAGCCAATAAACTAACCAGCTTTTAATAAACAAATCAACTAAAAGCAATTAATCAACCAATCAGACACTCTGAAAGTGATCAACCCAACACCAATTAATGAACCAACCAGCCACCTGTCAATCAATATATTACCAGCCATCCAGAAATTAATTAACTAATGAACTAGACAGCAATTCAACACCAAGTCAATTAAACAGCAATCAATCAATCAACCACACAACAATTAACCGACAACTAAACTCAGAAGCAAATAATCAATCACGCATCCAACTTTGAATTATTAAACCCTCTAATAATTCGTCAACAACCCAGCAATTAATTCACAAACAGCAATTAATCAACAGCCTGCAAAATTCAACAAATCAGCAAATAATTAACGAACCAGCAATAAATCAACCACACAGCAATTAATAAACTTACCACTTTTTATTCAAACTGCCAACAATTAACGAGACACCCAGCAATTAATCAAATAACCGGCAATTAATAAAACAACCAGCAGTGAATCAAACAACCGGCTATTAATCAGTGACAGAGCAATTAATCACACACCCTTTAGAAAGCTCTGAATCAATCAACCAACCAACCAACCATGGTCACCACAACGCGGGGTAGTTTTTGATCTTTGCAATGGATCTTAGGTTGACAGAGCAGTCAGTCAGTCAGTCAGTCAGTGGTAGAGAATCCAGTTGTGTTGTCATTGATGTTGATGCAAGATAAAACAACTAACGACACCCTTCTCTCCCCCCCCCCCCCCCCCCCCCCCCCCCCCCCACTTGCCATCAGTACAACACACACAGAGACAGAAGTTAAGTGATGAACAAATACATCCAAGCGACGATCACTGACCTATAGCTTACCTCCAGTTGGTAGGAAGTCCATCTGTTTCTTTGCTGTGTGTGGTGGTTAAATGTGCACCATCCCAAAAATGAACTTGCCGCGCTATCTGTGATTCACTTCGATAAATTCTCCAAGATATCCGACGTCTCTGCACGGTTGGGTGAGCGTTATAAAAGTCAGTGTGGCATGACAGTGGGAAGTCCGACAATTGAACTTTGTCTGCACGTTTTGCACCAGTTTCAATCTAGGTCACTGGGTGTTTGTGATCCGTCACATATGAGTAGTTTTAATATGGTAGCTCGGTATGCGTTCGCTTTGGTATATGTTCTACTTATACTTACGTATATGTTCTTAACACTTTTGCTTCGTACACGATCTTTGTGTGAAATACGTTCTGCGTGCTAGAACTTGTATGAGCCACAATTAGTCACGACATGGGTTTGGTGTTGACTTCTGCCGAGATAAAGCCAAGAATACATTTCAATGACTATTCAGAGAAGCACCATCCAACAAAACCCAAACAAGCGGCAACAACATTGTCTGGAATGATGCCACGATGTCAGTTTCTGAAGCAAGTTTCCTGGGACATATTCTTAGTCAAAGTCAAACGTGATGACCCTCAGTCTGGTCCGAGCAGCGAAACGAGGCGGAAAAACTGAAAATACCGAAGAAACAGGATTACAGATTACTGAAGTTTTATTGCAAGGGAACCCTCCTTCCAAACAATAACGTCACCTCCTCCTTCTACGTTCAACCTACTGCGAGCATTTTCGGTTATAATTGTGGTTTTGCTTCTTTGTGCCAATTACGTCGGCTAAGAAATGAACATTGCAACAAAACGTGTGGCTTGGAGCGGCAGCCTAGTAAGGGCTGCTGGATAGGGGGCTGGTGTATACTAAACACAACCACACACACATACAAACATATATTTACAATTATACACACAAACATATATATATATATATATATATATAAACTCACACACAACATACATGACTGCAGGCCCATAGTGAATACACGCACACTTGTTTGCATACACACACACTTGTTTGCACACACACACTTGTTTGCACACACACACTTGTTTGCACACACACTCTTGTTTGCACACACACACTTGTTTGCACACACACACACTTGTTTGAATACACACACACTTGTTTGCATACACACACACTTGTTTGCATACACACACACTTGTTTGCATACACACACACTTGTTTGCATACACACACACACTTGTTTGCATACACACACACTTTCGCAAACGCCTAAGCCGGAATCCATGTATACGTGTTTGCTTACAGACACACTTTCGCACACGCCCAAGTATGAGTCCATGTACACGTATTTGCTTACACAGACACTTTAGCACACGCCCAAGTATGAGTCCATGTACACGTGTTTGCTTACACAGATACTTTCGCACATACCCACGCATAAGTCCATGTACACGTGTTTGCTTACACAGACACTTTAGCACACGCCCAAGTAGGAGTCCATGTACACGTGCTTGCTTACACAGACACTTTCGCACATACCCACGCATAAGTCCATGTACACGTGTTTGCTTACACACAGACACTTTCACACACACCCAAGCATGAGTCCATGTACACGTGTTAGCTTACACAGACACTTTCGCACATACCCACGCATGAGTCCAGGTACACGTGTTTGCTTACACACAGACACTTTCACACATACCCAAGCATGAGTCCATGTACACGTGTTAGCTTACACAGACACTTTAGCACACGCCCAAGTATGAGTCCATGTACACGTGTTTGCTTTCACAGACACTTTAGCACACACCCAAGTATGAGTCCATCCATGTACACGTATTTACTTACACACACACTTTCACTCACAGCCAAGCATGAGTACATGTACACGTTTTTGCTTACACACACACTTTCACACACACCCAAGTATGAGTCTATGTACCCATGCTTGCTTACACACACATTTTCACTCACACCCAAGCATGAGTCCATGTGCACGTGTTTACTCGCACAGACACTTTCGCAGACACTCAAGCATGAGTCCATGTACACGTGTTTGCTTACACAGACTTACTCACACACCCAAGCATGAGTCCATGTACACGTGTTTGCTTACACAGACACTTTCGCACACACCCAAGCATGAGTCCATTCATGTACACGTGTTTACTTACACGGACACTTTCGCACACACCTAAGCATGAGTCCATCCATGTACACGTATTTACTTACACAGACACTTTCACACACACCCAAGTATGAGTCCATGTACACGTGTTTGCCTACACACACACTTTCACACACACTCAAGCATGAGTCCATGTACACGTGTTTGCTTAAACACACACTTTCACACACACCCAAACATGAGTCCATGTACACGTGTTTACTTACACAGACACTTTCACACACACACCCAAGCATGAGTCCATGTACACGTGTTTACTTACACAGACTTTCACACATACCCAAGCATGAGTCCATGTACACGTGTTTACTTACACAGACTTTCACACATACCCAAGCATGAGTCCATGTACACGTGTTTGCTTATACAGACACTTTCACGGACACCCAAGCATGAGTCCATGTAAAAGTGTTTACTTACACAGACTTTCACACATACCCAAGCATGAGTCCATGTACACGTCTTTGCTTACACAGACACTTTTACACACACCCAAGCATGAGTCCATGTACACATGTTTGCTTACATACACACTTTCGCACACATACCCAAGCATGAGTCCATGTACACGTGTTTACTTACAGAGACACTTTCACACACACACCCAAACATGAGTCCATGTACACGTGTTTACTTACAGAGACACTTTCACACACACACCCAAGCTTGAGTCCATGTACACGTGTTTGCTTATACACACACTTTCACACACACCCAAGCATGAGTCCATGTACACGTGTTTACTTACACACACACACTTTCGCACACACCCAATCATGAGTCCATGTACACGTGTTTGCTTACACAGACACTTTCACACACAAGCAAGCATGAGTCCATGTACACGTGTTTACTTACACACACACACTTTTGCACATACCCAAGTATGAGTCCATCCATGTACACGTGTTTGATTACACACATACATATTCATGCACACATACACTCAAGTCAGACGCCGTCGTGCAGCGGCCATACGCTCACCTGTGAATCCAAAGACCCTGTGTCCATAACCTGACGTAGTCGATCACTAGTCTGGGTCTATTGCTTTGTAGATGTAACACCTTCTCAATATCCCTTCTTTAAGGAGATAAGTAGGCAGTCTTGGTTAGTTTAGGTTGTTATGCACAATTTAATTTCTACTTCTTTATTATTCTCCTTCCTCAATTCCCTTTTCTTACCTCATCGTCTCTGTCTTATCATATCTTGATCTACAGAGACATACATTTGTACGTGTCCAGCAAATAAATTCATGTACTTGTGTCTGTTTATTCGCATTGCTCTCAACATATAAACATTCATTGGATGTGATTGTTCGTTTTCGAAAATTATCTTCCAGGGGTTTGCTTTCCTGTTTGTATACGGTGCATGTTAGCGGGAAGTGGTCTGTTATGTTTTCCTGAAAGCAGTCTAAGCATAAGGGTGCTGTAAATCTGGCTTTCCAGTATCCAAATCCTAACCTCCATAACTGAGAAATAGATATTTATTTAGAACTATAATAGATATTTCAGCGAAATCGATAAATTTAAAGACACTCTACGCCTTTACGGCATGACAATAGCCAGAGGCAGCCAATGTGCACTGGATCGCAAATTATTCCTCCTCATGTCGCTTAACGGCAGAAGTGGTTAATGATGATGATGATGATGATGATATATATTTATAGAGCGAGAGATTCCGGCACGAATACTTCCGCACCGATCAGCACTGGATGCAGTCAGGGGAAGCAATAGTGTGAAGCTAACGGCCCAGGAGCTCAGCACAAAGACAACCTCGTTAATGGTTGGTTGAACAACCCTGACCAACAGTCATCTCCAGTTGTGCAACATCGGAATCGTCCATGAGACTACCCAGGTGACCATACATACATACACACACCCCTGCACTGTCTGCCGCCGGCGTCAGTCTCGCTATCATCTTGTCCCATCTCTCCGACATCTCTTTATGTTGTTGGTTGGCATCACCATCGTCACGCTCAAGAACTCTTGACACCGTCATCAAAACAATGCCTATACATCCTGAAAGCAAGAAATCCTGGATCCGTGTCCTACCAGCACTGCCGAACCCCTCCGAACTTCTCAGAAAAATGAAACCCGCAGTTCACACTGACCCTTTTGTGGGGTCAGCGGGAGTCGTGGGGCTGGACAAGGCAACTTTCAAGCACTACCTCAGCCAGAAGGAGTTTGTTCTAGTCTTGTTCTATGACCCAAGTGAAGAGAGGTGCATGTGGTCCAAGGAACAGTTTTCTAAGGTAACACAGCGATAGAGTTCCAGTGTGCTCGTCAGTCTTCTTCTTCGCGTTCACCAGCTGTACACTGTGGTAGAAAGTTCTGGTTGCTTGTCCACTACTGAAATGCAGTCCTGCTCCAGAACCTGAGTGTTGCGTGTGCATCAGTTTTACAGATCTCATTCTCTTGAATACAGACTGTTGGTTCCTTGCCTCTCCGGCAGATGGACTCCGACTTCAAAGAAAGCTCCCCAATTAGTCGACTCTTACGACATGCTTTTGGGGAGGCAGTGGGTCTATTCTTGTTTTCCCCACAATGGGGCCCCGGAACCCACACGGGGGTGGTCGCTAGTGTAAGAGCCTGTTGTACGATAGAGTTCGGGTGTGGCGTTAGAGTGAGAGCCTGCCGCACGATAGAGTTTGGGTGTGGTCGTTAGTGGGAGAGCCGGCTGCACGATAGAGTTCGGGTGTGGTCGTTAGCGTGAGAGCCTGCTGCACGATAGAGTTCCAGTGTGGTCATTAGTATGAGAGCCTGCTGCACGATAGACTTTCAGTGTGGTCATTAGTGTGAGAGCCTGTTGTGTGATAGAGTTCCAGTGTGGTCATTAGTATTAGAGCCGGCTGCACGATAGAGTTCCAGTGTGGTCATTAATGTGTTGTCGTTAGTGAAAGAGTCTGCTGCACGATAGAGTTCGGGTGTGGTCATTAGTGTGAGAGTGCTGTACGATAGAGTTCGAGTGTTGTCGTTAGTGTGAGAGTGCTGTACGATAGAGTTCGGGTGTGGTCGTTAGTATGAAAGCAGGCTGTACGATAGAGTCGGGATGTGGTCGTTAGTATGAGAGCCTGCTGTACGATATAGTTTTGGTGTGGTCGTTAGTATGAGAGCCTGCTGTACGATAGAGTTCGGGTGTGGTCGGTAGTATGAGAGCCTGCTGTACGATAGAGTTCGGGTGTGGTCATTTGTGTGAGAGTGCTGTACGATAGAGTTCGGGTGTGGTCATTAGTGTGAGAGTGCTGTACGATAGAGTTCGGGTGTGGTCGTTAGTATGAGAGCCCGCTGTACGATAGAGTTCGGGTGTGGTCGTTAGTATGAGAGTGCTGTACGATAGAGTTCCAGTGTGGTCGTTAGTGTGAGAGCCGGCTGCACGATAGAGTTCCAGTGTGGTCGTTAGTTTAAGAGCCTGCTGCACGATAGAGTTCGAGTGTGGTCGTTAGTTTGAGAGCCGGCTGCACGAAAGATTTGTGCACAGCAACACATGCTACCGAGGAAACAATCCTAGAGTGTCGAGATGGTCTAATTACACTTCTTCCTATAGGAATGTGTTGTCCTAACTTGGAATTGACAGGTTCGATTCACCTGTGGTAACAATAGCTTTCAACATTTATGTTGTCTAGTGTGTCCGTGCATCGCCCTACATCCTCATTCAAATGTCAGTGCACACCAGAGAAGTTACACTCAGTGCGTGTTCTATTGAACACACACATTGAAGAAAGTAAAGGCTTTTCCCACTCCTTTAAGCGCACTGGGCAAATAGGGCTAGACCTGTTTTTATAGATTAATCTGCACTCGGTGTGTGATGTGGCCAGCATTACGCCGGCTGCCTTTACTTCCCAGGACAGCACCTAGTACCCACTTAAGGCTAGTGTCGACCTTGGAGCTAAGGTTATTTTGTAAACAATTCAATCCGCCTCTGTGAAGATCCAAACCTAGGACCGTCTGAACCAGTGGGCGAGCTTCTATCCACTACACCACGGCGGCTTTTGGAACACACAAATACACCAACAAATAAACACAGACTCCCACACACACACACACACACACACACACAACTAAAGATCGATATAATAGCTATAATTTTGTTAAAACAGATGACACATAAAATATATCACTAGAATCTAAACAATGTAGCAGCTGTCTCTTGACGGTGAGATAATTGGGATCTAGTCAATGTATCGAGTGTCTCATGACGGTGAGATAATTAGGATCTAGTCAATGTATCAAGTGTCTCATGACGGTGAGATAATTGGGATCTAGTCAATGTATCGTCTCTTGACGGTGAGATAATTGGGATCTAGTCAATGTATCGAGTGTCTCATGACGGTGAGATAATTAGGATCTAGTCAATGTATCGAGTGTCTCTTGACGGTGAGATAATTGGGATCTAGTCAATGTATCGAGTGTCTCTGGACGGTGAGATAATTAGGATCTAGTCAATGTATCGAGTGTCTCTTGACGGTGAGATAATTGGGATCTAGTCAATGTATAAGATTCTCTAGACTGTGAGATAACTCGAATCTAGTCAATATATCAGGTGTATCAAGGCGGTAAGATACTTGGGATCTAGTCAAGTTTTCAGAGATCTCTTGGGCGGTGAGATACCTGGGATCTAGTCGATATATCACATATTTCTGGACGGTGAGATACCCGGGATCTAGTTCGATATATCATATAATTCTGGACGGTGGGATATCTGAGATTTAGTCAATATATCACATATCTCTGGACGGTGAGATACCCGGGATCTAGTCGATATATCAGAGATCACTAAACGGTGAGATACCTGGGATTTAGTCAATATATCACATATCTCTGGACGGTGAGATACCTGGGATTTAGTCAATATATCACATATCTCTGGACAGTGAGATATCTGGGATTTAGTCAACATATCACATATCTCTGGACGGTGAGATACCTGGGATCTAGTCAATATATCCCATATCTCTGGACGGTGAGATTCCTGGGATCTAGTCAATATATCACATATCTCTGGACAGCGAGATACCCGGGATCTAGTCGATATATCAGAGATCTCTGGAAGGTGAGATACCAGGGATTTAGTCAATATATCACATATCGCTGGACGGTGAGATACCTGGGGTTTAGTCAATATATCAGAGATCTGTGGACGGTGAGATTCCTGGGATTTAGTCAATATATCACATTTCTTTGGACCCTGAGATACCCGGGATCTAGTCAATATATCACATCTCTGGACGATGTGATACCTGGTATCTAGTCAATATATCACACATCTCTGGATGGTGAGATACCATGGATCTAGTCGATATATCAGAGATCTCTGGACGGTGATATACCTGGGATCTAGTCGATATATCACATATCTCTGGACGGTGAGATACCTAGGATCCGGTCAATATATTATATATCTATGGACTGTGAGATAATGCCAAGATAGTCCGGCCTGATATCTGCCTGTAAAAATACCGCAAATAGGGCCTGTATACAGACACACACAACCAAGTCGAGCGGAACCGGTTCCACGCACACCTCCTGTGATCCGTGAAGCAACAAAAACACTTGACAGGGCTGGTGTTAAATGTGGTCTCTAACCACCTAACACTTGCCAACACCCAGCACTCACAGGGCTGTTGTTAAACGTGGTCTCTAACCACCTAACACTTGCCAACACCCAGCACTCTCAGGGCTGTTGTTAAACGTGGTCTCTAACAACCTAACACTTGCTAACACCCAGCACTCTCAGGGCTGTTGTTAAATGTGGTCTCTAACCACCTAACACTTGCTAACACTTAGCGCTCTCAGGGCGTATCGTCGTATCGTATAAAATCAAACAAAAATTCCAAGCTTAGTCCTTTTTTAGCCGCCTGATGGCCTGCTTTTTCAAGGACGGTTCAATTGCTATCTTATTTATTTATCTTCCTTTGTGGTGAGCAATTACACCTGAATTTGTTCATTTGTTGCCTAAGTTCTGGTTCTGTTGGGTCCTGGTTCCTGTTTAGTTGGCTATCCGCTAGCTGTTGCACTGTTCATCTGTGTTAGTACCAAGTCAGTCCTCAGCCACACCCCCGCGAAACAAACAGTCCCGCAGACTGGGCGACTAAAAACAAGGCACCCAACAGGACGACTGGAGGCCTTGTTTTTGGTCGCTCAGTCTGCGGGACTGTTTGTATGCTATCCGCTCTCAGGGCAGTAGGCTTCCACTTTTTAAATGGGTAGGAAACTATAAAGAAGCGAAGAAAAAACAGGTTAAAAAAAATTAGTTTATGTTAGCTTTACAAAATCAATTATTATGATCAAAGCAAGGACGTCGCGGCCATTAGCCTTCATCAGCACATAAAGACAACACAGCACACATAGACAGATATGCATTAACTATGGCATGACTACTTAGGTTTATTATGTAATAAATATATGATACTCATCTGAGTATCTGAGTGACCTTTAACCCTTCCAACCGGTCATCTGTCAGTAACACGCTGCTTCAGGTGAGGCAAGGCTAGAGACACGGGATAGGACGTTAGTGGACTCCGGTCAACAGCAAAGGCATTGGGGTGTCTGCAACTGTTTTTTTTTTTTACTGCCTATGTCCGGTGGTAAACAAATGACTTATTTGACATCAACCTATTTCACCTAAAACCACATCAGTTGTATCATCTTCACTGTCGTTTTCATCCTCATTGTCATCGTCACTTGTTTGTATCAGTGAAGACTGTCACTCAGAGGTCGGGATGTCGGGGGGATTCATGACCCTCTCCTGGTCCCTCAATCGTGTGAACTTTTATGTCCAGTTAGTTTATGGCTCACAGACGATTGCATTTTCAGATAAAAACGGTACGCTATTAATATTTTGAGCTGAAAACGGGAAAATCCGTTTGACCCCACCTCCGTTGTTTTCTTAGATCATTGGCGCAACAAAATAAACGAAACAATGTGCTCTTCAATCTCACTGAAAAAGTGCTGTACGAAATATAAAGACAATTCCCATTAACACATTTGTGTGACTTCTTCTTTTCTCCACTCCTCTAATGGCTCGCAGTATCAGGGCAGGAAAAGATCTCTGGAACTGGCATTTCTTTTCGCTTGTACAAAGAACTTTTCTGGGTCTCTTTTATTTCTGCGGTTCATCTTCTGCGTGGGCGACCTCTGGTTCTGTTACTGCTGTATCTAAAAGTGTCTAAAACCATTCAATCTCATTCTGCCTGCATATATAATTATAAGTCTCTGTTCTGTGCTCGAGCGCAGTATTCAGTTTTTTGTCAAATGCGACAACACAAGTTGTTCTTTCTTCAGTACTGACAGGACAGTTGGGACCTCTCTAACCACTGTGTCAACGTCACTCGGTCATTCACAGAGTTTACAGTCACTAACACATTCATCATATTGACTGTGACTCAGTCAGTCCCAGAGTTTACAGTCACTAACACATTCATTATATTGACTGTGACTCAGTCAGTCCCAGAGTTTACAGTCACTAACACATTCATCAAATTGACTGTGACTCAGTCAGTCCCAGAGTTTACAGTCACTAACACATTCATCATATTGACTGTGACTCAGTCAGCTAGTCCTGTGACACTCCTCACTCATTTGGCTTTTTCTCACAGTCACTCAAACATTCACCTAGTTGGCATTCACTCAACCATCATAGACCTCACAGTCACTTAAACATTCACCTTGTTGGCAGTCACTCAACCATCACAGATCTTACAGTCACTTAAACATTCACCTAGTTGGCAGTCACTCAACCATCATAGATCTTACAGTCACTCAAACATTCACCTAGTTGGCAGTCACTCAACCATCATAGACCTCACAGTCACTTAAACATTTACCTAGTTGGCAGTCACTCAACCATCATAGACCTCACAGTCACTTAAACATTCACCTAGTTGGCAGTCACTCAACCATCATAGATCTTACAGTCACTTAAACATTCACCTAGTTGGCAGTCACTCAACCATCATAGATCTTACAGTCACTTAAACATTCACCTAGTTGGCAGTCACTGAACCATCATAGATCTCACAGTCACTCAAACATTCACCTAGTTGGCAGTCACTCAACCATCATAGATCTTACAGTCACTCAAACATTCACCTAGTTGGCAGTCACTCAACCATCATAGATCTTACAGTCACTTAAACATTCACCTAGTTGGCAGTCACTCAACCATCATAGATCTTACAGTCACTCAAACATTCACCTAGTTGGCAATCACTCAACCATCATAGACCTCACAGTCACTTAAACATTCACCTAGTTGGCAGTCACTCAACCATCATAGACCTCACAGTCACTTAAACATTCACCTAGTTGGCAGTCACTCAACCATCATAGATCTTACAGTCACTTAAACATTCACCTAGTTGGCAGTCACTGAACCATCATAGATCTCACAGTCACTCAAACATTCACCTAGTTGGCAGTCACTCAACCATCATAGATCTTACAGTCACTTAAACATTCACCTAGTTGGCAGTCACTCAACCATCATAGATCTCACAGTCACTTAAACATTCACCTAGTTGGCAGTCACTCAACCATCATAAATCTTACAGTCACTTAAACATTCACCTAGTTGGCAGTCACTCAACCATCATAGATCTTACAGTCACTTAAACATTCACCTAGTTGGCAGTCACTCAACCATCATAGATCTTACAGTCACTCAAACTTTCACCTTGTTGGCAGTCACTCGACTATCATAGATATCACGGCCACGCAGTTATTCACCGTGTCCATCAATCAGAACTTTCCACTCAACTGCCGCATCCACTGACCACGTTCCCTGTACTCTGCAGGCAGCCGAAGTCAAGCTAAGGCCCGGCCTGGCGTTTGCAGCGGTAGATGTGAGCCAGTGCCAGGAACTGTGCGACGCCGAGCATGTCGACTGCGTGCCCTACTTCAAGCTCTACTGCAAGGGCAGGCCCGTCTGCTGTATCAGAGAGCACCAACAGTTCTCAGCCAACGCCATGGTCAAGTTCCTTGACCACGCTGACGCCATCAGCACCCCGACACTAGCCGCCGACGACCACGAGAAGTCCTTCTGCTCTGCCTTGTTGGCCATCGTGGAGAACTTACCACTGAAATCCCAATCCCAGCTGGTGAAGCGGAATGGCTGAATGTGCAGACACGACACCGTGACTTCACCGTGGCAGGATCTATATGCCTGCTTCATTAATGAATTTTCTTATGTTTTTAAAAGGCGGTTCACAAGGTGTATTGCGGCTCACAGCTAGGCGACGATATCTGCCTTTTTTAGCACACACTTCTATTTCACTTCATTTTATAATATGCTTGTTGAAAGCAGTGGGTCCATTCTTACCCCCACGCCTACCAAATCCCACCGAACCCCACCACCCCCACCAAATCCCACCGACCCCCACCACCCCCACCAAATCCCACCGACCCCCACCACCCTCACCAAATCCCACCGACCCCCACCACCCCCACCAAATCCAACCGACCCCCACCACATCCCACCACATCCCACCGACCCCCACCACATACCACCACATCCCACCGACTCCCACACATGGGCTCTAAAACCCACACGGGGGCTGCATAAATGACCTGTAGCAGAAACTACCTCTATGATCAACAGAATCAATCAGCCGTTGCAGAAACCACTTGCCTAACTCGCTGATTCAACCAGCAGTATACCCATACAAACAATAATCTAGTTATCGTTTGAAAAACTGTTCTGTTGTCCTAGTTGTAGAAACTGTACTGTTGTCCTAGTTGTAGAAACTGTACTGTTGTCCTAGTTGTAGAAACTGTACTGTTGTCCTAGTTGTAGAAACTGTACTGTTGTCCTAGTTGTAGAAACAGTACTGTTGTCCTAGTTGTAGAAACTGTACTGTTGTCCTAGTTGTAGAAACTGTACTGTTGTCCTAGTTGTAGAAACTGCACTGTTGTCCTAGTTGTAGAAACTGTACTGTTGTCCTAGTTGTAGAAACTGTACTGTTGTCCTAGTTGTAGAAACTGCACTGTAGTCCTAGTTGTAGAAACTGTACTGTTGTCTTAGTTGTAGAAACTGCACTGTTGTCCTAGTTGAAGAAACTGTACTGTTGTCCCAGTTGTAGAAACTGGAGTCCTAGTTGTAGAAACTGTACTGTTGTCCTAGTTGTAGAAACTGCACTTTTGTCCTAGTTGTAGAAACTGCACTGTTCTCCTAGTTGTAGAAACTGTACTGTTGTCCTAGTTGTAGAAACTGCACTGTTGTCGTAGTTGTAGAAACTGCACTGTTGTCCTAGTTGTAGAAACTGTACTGTTGTCCTAGTTGTAGAAACTGCACTGTTGTCCTAGTTGTAGAAACTGTAGTCCTAGTTGTAGAAACGGTACTGTTGTCCTAGTTGTAGAAACTGTACTGTTGTCCTAGTTGTAGAAACTGTAGTCCTAGTTGTAGAAACGGTACTGTTGTCCTAGTTGTAGAAACTGTACTGTTGTCCTAGTTGTAGAAACTGTAGTCCTAGTTGTAGAAACGGTACTATTGTCCTAGATGTAGAAACTGTACTGTTTGTAGAAACTGTACTGTTGTCCTAGTTGTAGAAGCTGCACTGTTGTCCTAGTTGTAGAAACTGTACTGTTGTCCTAGTTGTAGAAACTGTACTGTTGTCCTAGTTGTAGAAACTGCACTGTAGTCCTAGTTGTAGAAACTGCACTGTTGTCTTAGTTGTAGAAACTGTACTGTTGTCCTAGTTGAAGAAACTGTACTGTTGTCCCAGTTGTAGAAACTGTAGTCCTAGTTGTAGAAACTGTACTGTTGTCCTAGTTGTAGAAACTGCACTTTTGTCCTAGTTTTAGAAACTGCACTGTTGTCCTAGTTGTAGAAACTGTACCGTTGTCCTAGTTGTAGAAACTGCACTGTTGTCCTAGTTGTAGAAACTGCACTGTTGTCCTAGTTGTAGAAACTGTAGTCCTAGTTGTAGAAACGGTACTGTTGTCCTAGTTGTAGAAACTGTACTGTTGTCCTAGTTGTAGAAACTGTAGTCCTAGTTGTAGAAACTGTACTGTTGTCCTAGTTGTAGAAACTGTACTGTTGTCCTAGTTGTAGAAACTGCACTTTTGTCCTAGTTGTAGAAACTGCACTTTTGTCCCAGTTGTAGAAACTGTACTGTTGTCCTAGTTGTAGAAACTGTACTGTTGTCCTAGTTGTAGAAACTGCACTGTTGTCCTAATTGTAGAAACTGTACTGTTGTCCTAGTTGTAGAAACTGTACTGTTGTCCTAGTTGTAGAAACTGCACTGTTGTCCTGTCATCAGAAATTGTACTCTGACCGTTCCGTCAAAATTAGCTGTTTTGCATGCCGTCAAAATTGTACTGGTATTCTGGCGCCAAAAACTGAATTGTGATTCTGGCGCCAGACTATATTAATCCTGGCGATAACAATTGTACTGTAATCCTGCAGTTAACAAGTGTTTATGCTCCTGTCGCTAACAAATGTACTGTGATCCTGCCTTTAACAATTTTACTACGACGCTCATCAGCATCATCATCAAGTCAGAACAGGCTCGATATGACATTTAAAAACTCGTTTTCTGAAATGTAATGAGACTGATTAATAACATAAAATACTTTTCATCTTCTAAAAATCTGCCTTTGCCTGACAAATTCTGTTCTTAATTTATGTCAAACATCGTCCATCTGATGTTACTTGAATACTTGAATACTTGAATACTTGAATTTACTGACTTGGTTGGGCATTTTCCCTTCTTTTGCAAAGACACATTTAGGAGTTATCTTCTTTTTTAACATAACCATTGTTTCTGATTTGTTGACATACACGGAGCGTCCCTTTTTGTACTATTTAGGACCACTGTGTCGAAACGTTGTTGCTGGTCTTCTGCGTTTTCAGCTATTTTAACACTGTGATGCTGTCATTAACAAATATCCTGCTGTTAACAATCGTACTGTGATCCTGCGTTCACAATGGTACCATGATCCTGCGTTAACAGTTGTACTGTGATCCTACGTTCACAATTGTACCATGATGCCTGCGTTAACAGTTGTACTGTGATCCTGCGTTCACAATTGTAATGTTATCCTGCGTTAACAGTTGTACTGTGATCCTGCGTTCACAGTTGTACTATCATCCTGCGTTAACAACTGTACTGTGATCCTGCGTTAACAATTGTACTATGATCCCGCGTTCACAATTGTACTGTAATCCTGCGTTTATAATTGTACTATGATCCTGCGTTCACAAATGTACTGTGATACTGCGTTAACAATTGTACTATGATCCTGCGTTCACAATTGTACTGTAATCCTGCGTTAACAATTGTACTGTGATCCTGCGTTAACAATTGTACTGTGATTCTGCGTTAACAGTTGTACTGTGATCCTGCGTTAACAATTGTACTGTGATCCCGTGGTAACAGTTGTACTGTAATCCTTCGTTAACAATTGTACTGTGATCCTGAGTTAACAGCTGTACTGTGATCCTGCTGTAGCACAGCTCTCTTCTTCGGTGCACATGTCGTTGTCACACCCAGGTTCGTCTTTAGGTTTGCTACAGGAGGAGTCGATTGGAAGATTATAGACGAGGAGAAAGATGGTCGTGTCGATAGTGGCGATGATGATGATGTCCTGCTTGCTACATGCTTGCATACAAAATGTTTGGAAACAACTGTTCTCGTCTGTAGTGTCTTTATTATGATACATCAGCAATGTCACAAAATAACAGCAATGACATTCTAAATAGTGCTGTCTGGTGCTAACGGATTGATCGTCGACTCTAACATCTCTATAGTTCCTACCTAATATGTCTCTGTTAACCATGGATCCATGTATCTTGTGTGTCGTCTCTGTAGCTCGATGTCTCGTTTCATGTCTGCTCTCCAGTGACTGTCTTTAAGGTTCCAAATGAACGGCTGCTCTGCTTCCAGTGTTGAGCTGGCATCAAGGATCATTGAGACTAGACGCTCGTCCTCTGAGTCTCAACGACTGAAGGCTTCTAGTATTGGGCTTACATCTCTACTACTGAAGGCTGCATTGAGAGCCCATGTGACTGGTCTCTCCTCTCTCTCGAGTCTTGTGGACTGAAGAATCTTTTTAAAGTGCTTTGTTGCTCGCTATTTATACTTGGATGCTGGAATGCTAGGTATTTGTTTTCGTTTCGCTTTGTCCGCTTCTAGAATATTCTAGTACGTCTAAACTTGTTTACTATGTACGTTCTCACATGGGATTTGCTAATTATATCTCGATTGCATCAGATTTCATCATCCTATTCTACGCAGATATAGTAGTTAAACTGACAATTGAGGTCATAGAAGCTTCTAGAAAAACAAGGACAATTGTGTTTGCTTTGATAGGGCACGTCAACAAGGTATTCACTAGTACGACAAGGTTGGGTCACATGATGAAAAGAATGCATTTCAAAACTTCTAGAAAGAAGGCCAAGGCCAGAAAACATCAGTTTGATGTCAATAGCTTGTTTTGGCGAGAAAAGAAGATTCTGGAAAAGGGAATGTCAAGGCTGCCAAAACTTGTTGATTTTCAGTTCACCATAACTCTGCGTAATAACCCACTTCCTACAAACAAGTAATGGCTTAACTGTGTTACAACCCTTCCCTCCTAAAAAAATGTTCACTCATGTGTGAACATTTATGCTACTATGTCTACTCTCAGATGCCATTTTACAATTATCATAAGCCATGTACAATTATACATCAACATCTCATATCATAAATGCAAATATCAAAGGTTGCGATCCTCAGCAACCCATCTCTAAAGTTACAATCATTGTTGCAGAAAAATTAATCATTATCATTAACATAAACTTTAACATCATAGGTCTTCTAATTATTTATCTAATACACCCATTACTCTGTTCTTCATAAGTGTCATTTCAAACCCTGCAACACAATCTCATACATAGTTGAATACTCTTGTTCAATACAATGCATCAAATACATGTACACAATACATCAAAAACCTCTCTTCTTATGCGACTACTAATGAATACACAGTATGTCATCTCCCATCTCTGAGTACCATTCTATCATACATCATCAAAAAGTGTGTGTGCAAATACAATTTAAAAAAAATGTTTTTTAGTATTTAAAACTATTCATTTACATCTCATAAAACAGATTCCACATTTAAGATACATTTCTGTCTATTTAGTTTCGATGCCCATGACTGTAACATAAAATTCTTTTACAGCCACCTGCACAATGGTTCAACATATTTTTGTAACCGTATGCTTATATTTCCTCTAGTACCAGGCATGAACTGTTTTCATTACCAACTTTGTACAAAGCCATCCTACCTTTCACAATCTCAAAACAGTTGTCCCTACTGCCGCTGTAATCATCACTTTATTGTTGACTGTGGCTAGTCGGTGCCAGTCTCTAGCGGTCCCATATCTCGCATGTCAAAACAATACATTGTGTCCTTGTTTTGTTTACTTTAGCACGAGGGAACAACGTCGAAGTTTCCGCCAGTAATTTCATGTCACATGCCTAGTGGGTGCTGTGACTGCTGAATGGCATAGTTGTCTTGGGTTTGAATCCTCACTTGTTTAAAAGGTGTCTGGACATCTGCTACATGTTTTTTTTTTTATACATCTCTTTAGATCTTACACAGTAACATAATGCATAGTAAACTTCGTAACATTTGCAATAATTAGCATTAATCATAAAAATTATAATGACACAGTACATGAATGTCTCTCAATACCTCATCATCTCTTATCTCTTTGTCTCTATATGTTGACCAATATAACACCATGATTTGGATGGGCTAAGTTCAAATATACTCATTGAAACTAAAAGTAATCTCTGGTCTCTCTCTTGCACTTTTTTATTTTTTTATTTGAGGATGTACAGGGGAAATGCTTTGGAAAGGTACAGTTGATCTAAGTATGTCTCATACTGCATCAAGCGTCTACTGGTCCCAGTTCTAGTGGGGCTGTACATCTAAACGCTTCACAAAATTATTACAAAATATCACTACCAGTGTCTGCCTGCATTCTTCTCTGCCATTAACAAAACAACCGATGTTGAAGATCTTGTTTATCTTTCCTCCAGGCTGGCTCGGTGTTTCTGTTTCCATGACCTAGGGTCAGCAAATTGACAAAGCAACCAGGATTCTAACTTTTCACACCTCTTACATCGTAGGTATATAAACACATAGACAGTTTTACATTGTTTCTCATCAATGGTTCTAAAGTTTTGCGTTGTAAAAAGTAAACTTTCTCTTATACAAGGGTGGGGCTTCCTGTCAAAACAATAAAATGTCCACTGGGGGATGTCCTGAACATCGTTTTTGGAATGTGTGTGTTTGTGTGTGAGTGTGTGTGTGAATGTCAACAAGCCTGTTCCCATTTATTCTATTACCTCCCCTGCTCTGGCGTCAGTTGCTTCTCATTGCTTGAGGATACGAGTGGCGTTGGTTTGGGCTTAAATCCTTTCACAAATTGGATATGTGTGTATGCGTCTGTGTGGTGTTCATATTTCGCTTGTATGGAATGGTGTTATTTCTTGATGTTAAGGTAGGAAGTGTGCTTTATTCACAGTGTACATAATCTGTGTGCTTTATTCATTTGTCATGTACTCAACCTGTCAACTGTTACTGCGTCATGTAATCTGTTAACTCTTTTACTACAACATGACTAACACAAGTTACATATGCCAATCGAAACATCTATCTGCATTATCTCAATGAACAGTACAAGTATATCATGAAATCAACTCTTTACAACATTTTAGGATTTTAGCAAAATGAATTTTGCGTACTGACGCGGTTTCTCTGATGTCCATAACTTAGACTACTGATGTGATTGTACTGCTAAACGCAGCTGCCAAAATCACGCCATTAATATAGCTTTTGCCAAGTGCCAATTGCACACCTTGGCAACTCTCTTCAACTCTCCCTAGATCAGACCTCGAATATAACCGTGTCAACCTCCTCCACGTAGGCGCACCTCTGCTCTGATTAAACTCAAGGACAAACATCAAAAATAGCAGATAATATCAAGCAAATGTAAGAATATAAAGTAGATTTATGCATATCTATTTACAAAATATAGTTATATCTCACCAGGACGGTCACTCTACCGTCTGTATCTACCTCATCAGGACGGTCACTCTACCTCTGTAATATCTTCGACCTAACGGCTCTAGGCCGGCAATTTTTGCCGTAATTCGCCTCTCTGCCGTCATTAGGTCCTCTAATCCTAATCTCCAGTGTCACTACAGCTTAATCAGCTCTACTTAGTGACGTCAAGTTCATTACACCACTTATACTTATTCTTCTTCTTAATCATCATCACAAACATCATATTAATTACATGAATGCGATATATATACAAAGCGAATTGAAAGAAAAGCAAAAATCTTAAAATAAAATACACATTAACTCATTGTCTAGTCTCTTCACATCTGTCACCTCGCTAGTTGTGACAGTCCCTTAGTATAGTCATCAATGTTTACACAAATCATAACATAAATGTGCATATATTTACAAAGCCAATCAAACATCGAAAAGTGAAAATCTTACTGAACAACATAGATTAACTCACTTCTGTCCATCACACTACTTTTTTTATTTTTTTTTTTAAAAACCTATATGATGCATTCGCTCTTTTGTCTTCCTGACAATAATTATCTTATTGCACATCACAATCTAAGTTAATAATTATAAATAAAAAGCGAAAAATTACACATTAACTCTTCTCCTGTCTGCAACATGGCTTTTCGCTTCACTCACATTAGTCATGGCATGGCTTTTCATAACACACAACAAACAAATAATCTGTCACATATGGCATCATTATACGGTTATTATTATTGTTTATTACACATTACTAGGCTGTTTATTTATTTTTCATCTGCTTGCTTCTCTTAAAAGAAAATGATCAACTTCTATTTACATGTGCCCTGTCTGTATTATTTCTTTTTTTTTTTTACCCTGATAGTTCTCTCATTGTCATGTAAGAATGCCCTATCACCGCTCTCTGATATATTATGTAATGTAAAAAAAATGTGTTTAACTCTATCTTCACTACAATTACTTCCACAAAGCTCTTCGAAGACATTAACTCATACATTTTAGTCTAATAATTATCTGTATCACTTGACAATGTGTCTGCAAAATGCAATCTGTTTACTAATCATCTACTACCTTCTTTCTCAAGAATATACTTCATCAGAAGAAACTGTGTGCTGTGTATGCGTGTGCAAAAATGTATTCTTCATTTATTATTCTTTGTTCTATTTTCTGTAAACATCATCATCCTCGTTCACTAAATAAAATATTTCATTTACTTCTTCTTCTTCTTCTTCTTTTTCTTCTGCCTCTTCTTCTTCCTCTTCTTCTTTGAGTGCTTAGCCGAATATGGGTACCTGTTCACTGCGTCATTCAAGCATGACTATTGTGATCATAACTTTCACTCCTAACAAATTAAATTGTCATATTCCTCCATTTTCTAGTGCACTACTATATTTAAAACAAATCTACATAACACTTTCTATTATGTTAAACAAATAAAAATAATAATCTGACCTTTTCTTATTTGCCGTAAGCATCTGGTAGTTTGTGCTTGTTCGTCTCTTTATTTTTTGGATTGTCAAATATTGCAGCTCTGTGAAAACGGAACTGTTCATTGTTCATGGATCTGTAATTATCTGTCTCTACGGGTTCTATGCAGTTGAGATTGTCATTCTAGTAGTATGATCGAGGTGTTGTGGTTGCGTTGGTATTCTAGTCGTTGACATATTCTTCTCTTCATGGCTGCTTCGCTGTAGTTGTTGATGGTCGTCTGGTTGAGTTGATCTGTTATTAGCTGTAGCATAGGATAGCGACTTCTTCTTTCTGGTCGTTGGGTTGTTCTTCTTGTCTTCGTTGTCCTGGATTTCACCAGTGTGTAGTTCGTTGAATGATATAAAAATGTCAGGTGTAAAAAATGTTTCTTACGCTTCTGCTGTATGTGCATAACGTCGTTCTGGGTTTTCTGGTATGTTGGACTTCTATAGCTTTGGTCTTCTGGAATTCTGCATTCTTGAACATTCATCGGCTGCATTTCTGGACTTCTGGAGCTTTAGTTGTCTGTACTCTAGGCTTCGAAATCGTTGGTTTTCTGCAACTCTGGAGCTTTGGACTTCTGGAAGGTTGGTCTTCTGAATTCTGGACTGCTACTCTTCTGGATGTCTTGAACTGTTGTCTTCTGGGATTGATGGCTTCTTGATGTTAATTATAAATGTCTATATTTGGTTCTCTATTTCTGCTGCTTGTGTCTCTGCTGCTAGACAGGTTGTCATTGTGATCGTACTCGTAGTTTTTGTTATGTTCGCTAAAACTTGAAAACTTCTTGGTAGTGCTTGTATTCGTAGTGGAAACTTGAAAACTCCGGCTCATTGTGTGAAACTAGTGTCTCGTAAGGTTTAGTGACTTCTCGTTGCGTTGTTTGACGTGTTTTACAAATTGTCCGGAGATGTCATTCTGCTAGATGATCGTAGTAAAACTTCTCGAGGCAACGAAATTGAGTTTCTTGAATGCGTAGAAGTGTCTTGAAAAATGCTTTTTGATCTCGGAATCCTGGTCCTAAGGCACCAAAATCGGACCTCCTCCTTGTGTAGCACAGCTCTCTTCTTCGGTGCATATGTCGTTGTCACACCCAGGTTCGTCTTTAGGTTTGCTACAGGAGGAGTCGATTGGAAGATTATAGACGAGGAGAAAGATGGTCGTGTCGATAGTGGCGATGATGATGATGTCCTGCTTGCTACATGCTTGCATACAAAATGTTTGGAAACAACTTTTCTCGTCTGTAGTGTCTTTATTATGATACATCAGCAATGTCACAAAATAACAGCAATGACATTCTAAATAGTGCTGTCTGGTGCTAACGGATTGATCGTCGACTCTAACATCTCTATAGTTCCTACCTAATATGTCTCTGTTAACCATGGATCCATGTATCTTGTGTGTCGTCTCTGTAGCTCGATGTCTCGTTTCATGTCTGCTCTCCAGTGACTGTCTTTAAGGTTCCAAATGAACGGCTGCTCTGCTTCCAGTGTTGAGCTGGCATCAAGGATCATTGAGACTAGACGCTCGTCCTCTGAGTCTCAACGACTGAAGGCTTCTAGTATTGGGCTTACATCTCTACTACTGAAGGCTGCATTGAGAGCCCATGTGACTGGTCTCTCCTCTCTCTCGAGTCTTGTGGACTGAAGAATCTTTTTAAAGTGCTTTGTTGCTCGCTATTTATACTTGGATGCTGGAATGCTAGGTATTTGTTTTCGTTTCGCTTTGTCCGCTTCTAGAATATTCTAGTACGTCTAAACTTGTTTACTATGTACGTTCTCTCACATAGGATTTGCTAATTATATCTCGATTGCATCAGATTTCATCATCCTATTCTACGCAGATATAGTAGTTAAACTGACAATTGAGGTCATAGAAGCTTCTAGAAAAACAAGGACAATTGTGTTTGCTTTGATAGGGCACGTCAACAAGGTATTCACTAGTACGACAAGGTTGGGTCACATGATGAAAAGAATGCATTTCAAAACTTCTAGAAAGAAGGCCAAGGCCAGAAAACATCAGTTTGATGTCAATAGCTTGTTTTGGCGAGAAAAGAAGATTCTGAAAAAGAGAATGTCAAGGCTGCCAAAACTTGTTGATTTTCAGTTCACCATAACTCTGCGTAATAACCCACTTCCTACAAACAAGTAATGGCTTAACTGTGTTACACTGCGTTAACCATTGTACTGTGATACTGCGTTAACAATTGTACTGTGATACTGCGTTAACAATTGAACTATGATCCTGCCTTCACAATTGTACTGTGATTCTGCGTTAACAGTTGTACTGTGATCCTGCGTTAACAGTATTACTGTGATCCTGCGTTAACAGTTGCACTGTGATCCTGCGTTAACAATTGTACTGTGATCCAGCGTTAACAGTTGTACCTTGATCCTGCGTTAACAGTTGTACAGTGATCCTGCGTTCACAATTGTACTGTGGTCCTGCGTTAACAATCGTACTGTGATCCTGCGTTAACAGTTGTACCGTGATCCTGTGTTAACAATTGTACTGTGATCCTGTGTTAACAGCTGTACTCGGATCGTGCCGTCAAAAATTTTACTGTAGTCCATGTGTTCAAATTTTAATCACGATTTTTGCCTGGAAATGTTTTTTTTAGACTGATGTCCAAAAATTGTACTTTGTTCGTTTTTTCTTTCTTCTATAAATCGTACAGTGGTCGTCAGATGAAAATTGTTTTGTCGGTCTATGTTCAAAATTGTTCTGTTGGTCTATGTCCAAAAATCTTCTTTGATCTTTTCGCTAGAAATTGTATCCGGGCTCGATAATAGAAACTGCACTGCAGGCATGTTAAACATGTTGCTGTGGTACTGATGTCAGATTATGAATTTCAGCATTCAAGTAAAACTTTTTATTGTGGTCCTAATGTCAAATATTGTACTGTGGTCCTGCTGTAAAATATTGTACTGTGGTCCTAATGTCAAGTGTTGTACTGTGGTCCTGCTGTAAAATATTGTACTGTGGTCCTGATGTCAGAAAATGTATTGCATTATTCAAGTAAAACTTTTTAATGTGGTCCTAATGGAAAATATTGTATTGTGATCCTGATGTCAAATATTGTAATGTGGTCCTAATGTCAAATATTGTACTGCGGTCCTGATGTCAAATATTGTACTGTGGTCCTGATGTCAGAATATGTATTGTGATCCTGATGTCAAATATTGTACTGTGGTCCTGATGTCATATTATGTATTGCAGTTTTCAAGTGAAACTTTGTTCTGTGGTCCTGATGTCAAATATTGTACTGTGGTCCTGATGTCGAATATTGTACTGTGGTCCTGATGTCAGAATATGTATTGCAGTATTCAAGTAAAACCTTGTACTGTGGTCCTGACGTCAAAAATTGAACTGTGGTCCTAATGTCAAATTTTGTACTGTGGTCCTGATGGCAAATATTGTATTGTGATCCTGATGTCAAATATTGTACTGTGGTCCTGATGGCAAATATTGTACTGCGGTCTTGATGTCAGTATATTGTACTGTGGTCCTGGTGTGAGAATATTGTACTGTGGTCATGATGTCAAATATTGTACTGTGGTCCTGATGTCAAATATTGTACTGTGGTACTGATGTCAAATATTGTACTGTGGTCCTGATGTAAAATATTGTATTCTGATCCTGATGTCAAATATTGTACTGTGGTCCTGATGTCAGTATATTGTACTGTGGTCCTGATGTCAAATATTGTACTGTGGTCCTGATGTCAGAATATTGTACTGTGGTCCTGATGTCAGATATGGTACTGTGGTCCTCATGTCAAATATTGTACTGTGGTCCTGATGTCAGAATATTGTACTGTGGTCCTGATGTCAAATATTCTACTGTGGTCCTGAAGTCAGAACATCGTACTGGTGTTTTAAAGTCAAATATTGTACTGTGGTCCTGCTGTAAAATATTGTAGTGTGGTCCTGATGTCAGAAAATGTATTGCATTATTCAAGTAAAACTTTTTACTGTGGTCCTAATGGAAAATATTGTATTGTGGTCCTGATGTCAAATATTGTAATGTGGTCCTAATGTCAAATATTGTACTGCGGTCCTGATGTCAAATATTGTACTGTGGTCCTGATGTCAGAATATGTATTGTGATCCTGATGTCAAATATTGAAATGTGGTCCTGATGTAATATTATGTATTGCAGTATTCAAGTGAAACTTTGTTCTGTGGTCCTGATGTCAAATATTGTACTGTGGTCCTGATGTCGAATATTGTACTGTGGTCCTGATGTCAGAATATGTATTGCAGTATTCAAGTAAAACCTTGTACTGTGGTCCTGACGTCAAAAATTGTACTGTGGTCCTAATGTCAAATATTGTACTGTGGTCCTGATGGCAAATATTGTATTGTGATCCTGATGTCAACTATTGTACTGTGGTCCTGATGGCAAATATTGTACTGCGGTCATGATGTCAGTATATTGTACTGTGGTCCTTGTGTGAGAATATTGTACTGTGGTCATGATGTCAAATATTGTACTGTGGTCCTGATGTCAAATATTGTACTGTGGTCCTGATGTCAAATATTGTACTGTGGTCCTGATGTCAGATATGGTACTGTGGTCCTCATGTCAAATATTGTACTGTGGTCCTGATGTCAGAATATTGTACTGTGGTCCTGATGTCAAATATTCTACTGTGGTCCTGAAGTCAGAATATGGTACTGTGGTTTTAAAGTCAAATATTGTACTGTGGTCCTGATGTCAAATATTGTACTGTGGTCCTGATGTCAGAATATTGTATGGTGGTCCTGATGTCAAATATTGTACTGTGGTCCTGATGTCAGAATATTGTACCGTGGTCCTGATGTCAAATACTGTACTATGGTCCTAATGTCAGAATATGTATTGAAGTATTCCAGTAAAACTTTGTACTGTGGTCCTGATGTCAAATATTGTGCAGTGGTACTGATGTCAGAATACGTATTGTACGTGTTCCAGTTGTGACATCCCCTATATGTGTTCCAGCTGTGACATCCCCTACACGTGTTCCAATTATAACATGGTTTACGCGTGTTCCAGTTGTGACATCCCCTACACTTGTTGCATTTGTGACATCCCCTACACGTGTTACAGTTGTGACATCCACTACACTTGTTCCAGTTGTGACATTCCCTACACGTGTTCCAGTTGTGACAAACCTTCATGTGTTCTAGTTGTGACATCCCCTACATGTGTTCCAGTTGTGACATCCCCTACACACGTTCAGAATGGACCTAGCCCTCAGACATGTTTTAACTCAATTGTATCCAACGGTGATTTTCTTGCAGCCCAGCTCCATTTTTTTTTTTTTTCGAATGTATGACAAGCCCGACCACCCCACCCTCCTCCCCCAAATCCCCAGATATTAAACAAATGTAACTAAAAAGAAAACATAGGAAAATCAGAAGTACTCCTAAAATAAACATGGCAGTTGGGGGGGGGGGGGGGGGCATGCACATTAATCAAAGTGATAAATAGTAACAGAAATAATCAACAACACCCAGTAATTAAGTGTCCAAATAGCAATGTTATTGTTGACACTGTTTTGCCTTGATGATATCTGCTATTGCCGTTGAATAAGACACACCCGAGATGTCACGCTCGAAATAAAATGCAGAATGCTGTTGTGGTCAATGCAGAGGTCAACACTCTCATCTGCCATAACTGCGAAGTAGCAGATGATATACACAGACAGATCTGTTATACGACAACAAAGAAGTGCATGGGCATTCACAGCACACTCAGCTGGCAGAACAGTCAAAGAAGCCACGCCTTTTCCATGACAACAAGCAGCAGAATGATGAACGTGATGGCAGTGATACAAGCATTCATATAGAAGAACTCAAGCCTACACCCGAGCGCCGGTACTTAGCGATTCCATGTCGTCTTTATCTTCGTTTCGGGGCAGGCTGGTGTAGATGGAAACGAAAGGGCTGATAAGTTGGCTGGATCCGCAATCACTGTTGAAGTTCAGCCATGGATCATGCTGATATTATTAATGCCCTCAGAGAAATGGGAAGGATAGAGGACTTAAAGACAGCGATTCAAAATCGTTTACCAGAATCAGAAGTTGAGATCGGTATAGCTAAAAGTGAGAGAAACACAGGGCATTAAACACTTTTTTAATCACCATAGAATTGGCACGATACGACCTATATTTGACAGCTGTCTTATTTATGACGCTTGATCTTCTCAATAGCTTTCTTTAGCAGTGTCTTACCGTACTTACAAGATGGCTTGACTAGACCTTCTTGTGCCAGCGCTGGAGCTTTTTCTACGAACTTTTTCATGTCACGGTCATTGAAGAAGAAGGTATCTTTGACGATGTTGATCAGTTGGCCCTGGGAGTAGAGTTTGTAGGTAGGCAGGTTGGTGATACCCTCATTGAAGCACAACGATTCTTCGACAGAACAGTTGACGGCAGCAAAGGCGGCGTTTTCTCTGACGGTAGACTCTGCCGCCTAGATCAAAGTGTGTGGATAAAGTCAGATGGGTCAGTTATAAAGGCAGTACACAAGTGCTATACAAATACACAGACATAATTATAACTGGATGAATGCGAATATTGCACAAGACAGAGTTAAATAACAAATTATGATGATGACGACGATAATGGCAATGAAGAAAAAAAAGACCACAATGAAGATGTTGCTGATATTAGTGATCGCAGCGATGATGATGATAATGATGATAACGTGGTTGCTGTTGATGATAATGATGATTGTGATACAGATGCCGATGATTGAAATGATGAAGAAGATGGTGATGACATCAACGATGATGACGAGGACAAACAAAGATAATGAAGATGGTTAAAATGAAGAAGGTAAGGATCATCTACGTGGAAGATACAGTCGTGTTGATATTATCGTATTAAGCGTTCACATGCTCTAGTGGTCGGCACAAGAAATAAGCATCCCAGTTTCATATTCCCTAGCATCTGCATCCCAAACAAATCTCAAACACTAGCCAGTAGTACAAGGTGTGGTGGAGACTGAGTCCTACCCAGAGAAAGAAAGGGCCAGGGGTCGGTAAATGTGGGCGTCCTCGTCTCTTTAATCATTTTATTTCCCATTTTAGGTCCTGTTTGGTGATTCTCTCCTCATTTCTTTACAGGATGTGTTCCATGGAGCGACACCTGCTCTGTCTCATAACTGTCACTGCCCGAAGTTGCCCAAACATTTCTCTTAGTTCTTCATCCCATTTGTAATCATCTCATTTTATTTTCATAATTTTTCTCAGGCATTTGTTTTCTCAGGCATTTAACTTTCTTGTCACGTCTTCAGTGGTTCTGAGACTTTGGCGTGCAGGTGTGACAAGACAAATAACATATAGGTGCTGATTACAGTCTACACATGTGGCCTTGGAGTGGCAAGTCACAGTCTCTGTAGTTCTCTGTTAGTCACACCATCACATGGTGGCTCCGCGATAGCGTCTTAAACATCGGTAACTCTTACTTTCATGTGAAAGCATGGCCAACTGCTACTGATCCTCCACCCCCATCCCCTTTATATAATTGAGCACATGAGTACCAGGCTACAATACATTGCTGTAGCTGGTAGACTAGCAGGCTACAATACAGTGCTGTAACTGGTAGACTAGCAGGCTACAATACAGTGCTGTAACTGGTAGACTAGCAGGCTACAATACAGTGCTGTAACTGGTAAACTAGCAGGCTACAATACAGTGCTGTAGCTGGTACACTAGCAGGCTACAATACAGTGCTCTATCAGGTACACTAGCAGGCTACAATACAGTGCTGTAGCTGGTACACTAGCAGGCTACAATACAGTGCTGTAGCTGGTACAGTAGCAGGCTACAATACAGTGCTGTAGCTGGTACAGAAGCAGGCTACAATACAGTGCTGTAGCTGGTACACTAGCAGGCTATAATACAGTGCTGTAGCTGGTACAGAAGCAGGCTACAATACAGTGCTGTAGCTGGTACAGAAGCAGGCTACAATACAGTGCTGTAGCTGGTACAGAAGCAGGCTACAATACAGTGTTCTATCAGGTACACTAGCAGGCTACAATACAGTGCTCTATCAGGTACACTAGCAGGCTACAATACAGTGCTGTAGCTGGTACACTAGCCGGCTACAATACAGTGCTGTAGCTGGTACACTAGCAGGCTACAATACAGTGCTGTAGCTGGTACAGCAGGCTACAATACAGTGCTGTAGCTGCAGGCTACAATACAGTGCTGTAGCTGGTACACTAGCAGGCTACAATACAGTGCTGTAGCTGGTACACTAGCAGGCTACAATACAGTGCTGTAGCTGGTACACTAGCCGGCTACAATACAGTGCTGTAGCTGGTACACTAGCCGGGCTACAATACAGTGCTGTATCTGGTACACTAGCAGGCTACAATACAGTGCTGTAGCTGGTACACTAGCAGGCTACAATACAGTGCTGTAGCTGGTACAGAAGCAGGCTACAATGCTCTACAGTGCACTAGTACAATACAGTGCTACACTAGCAGGCTACAATACAGTGCTGTAGCTGGTACACTAGCAGGCTACAATACAGTGCTGTAGCTGGTACACTAGCAGGCTAGTGCTGTAGGCAGGTACACTAGGCACAATACAGTGCTGTAGCTGGTACACTAGCAGGCTACAATACAGTGCTGTAGCTGGTACACTAGCAGGCTACAATACAGTGCTGTAGCTGGTACACTAGCAGGCTACAATACAGTGCTGTAGCTGGTACACTAGCAGGCTACAATACAGTGCTAGTACACTAGCAGGCTACAATACAGTGCTGTAGCTGGTACACTAGCCGGCTACAATACAGTGCTGTAGCTGGTACACTAGCAGGCTACAATACAGTGCTGTAGCTGGTACACTAGCAGGCTACAATACAGTGCTGTAACTGGAACACTAGCAGGCTACAATACAGTGCTGTAGCTGGTACAGTAGCAGGCTACAATACAGTGCTGTAACTGGTACACTAGCAGGCTACAATACAGTGCTGTAACTGGTACACTAGCAGGCTACAATACAGTGCTGTAGCTGGTACACTAGCAGGCTACAATACAGTGCTGTAGCTGGTACACTAGCAGGCTACAATACAGTGCTGTAGCTGGTACACTAGCAGGCTACAATACAGTGCTGTAGCTGGTACACTAGCAGGCTACAATACAGTGCTGTAGCTGGTACACTAGCAGGCTACAATACAGTGCTGTAGCTGGTACACTAGCAGGCTACAATACAGTGCTGTAGCTGGTACACTAGCAGGCTACAATACAGTGCTGTAGCTGGTACACTAGCAGGCTACAATACAGTGCTATAGGTACACTAGCAGGTACAATAGCAGTGCTACAATACAGTGCTACAATACAGTGCTCTAACAGGTACACTAGCAGGCTACAATACAGTGCTCTATCTGGTACACTAGCAGGCTACAATACAGTGCTTTAGCTGGTACACTAGCAGGCTACAATACAGTGCTGTAACTGGAGTACACTAGCAGGCTACAATACAGTGCTTTAGCTGGTACACTAGCAGGCTACAATACAGTGCTCTATCAGGTACACTAGCAGGCTACAATACAGTGCTTTAGCTGGTACACTAGCAGGCTACACTACAGTGCTCTATCAGGTACACTAGCAGGCTACAATACAGTGCTTTAGCTGGTAGACTAGCAGGCTACAATACAGTGCTCTAGGGTACACTAGCAGGCTACAATACAGTGCTCTATCAGGTACACTAGCAGGCTATAATACAGTGCTCTATCAGGTACACTAGCAGGCTACAATACAGTGCTCTATCAGGTACACTAGCAGGCTACAATACAGTGCTTTAGCTGGTAGACTAGCAGGCTACAATACAGTGCTCTATAGGGTACACTAGCAGGCTACAATACAGTGCTCTATCAGGTAGACTAGCAGGCTACAATACAGTGCTCTATAGGGTACACTAGCAGGCTACAATACAGTGCTGTAACTGGTAAACTAGCAGGCTACAATACAGTGCTGTAGCTGGTACACTAGCAGGCTACAATACAGTGCTCTATCAGGTACACTAGCAGGCTACAATACAGTGCTGTAGCTGGTACACTAGCAGGCTACAATACAGTGCTGTAGCTGGTACAGTAGCAGGCTACAATACAGTGCTGTAGCTGGTACAGAAGCAGGCTACAATACAGTGCTGTAGCTGGTACACTAGCAGGCTATAATACAGTGCTGTAGCTGGTACAGAAGCAGGCTACAATACAGTGCTGTAGCTGGTACAGAAGCAGGCTACAATACAGTGCTGTAGCTGGTACAGAAGCAGGCTACAATACAGTGCTCTATCAGGTACACTAGCAGGCTACAATACAGTGCTGTAGCTGGTACACTAGCCGGCTACAATACAGTGCTGTAGCTGGTACACTAGCAGGCTACAATACAGTGCTGTAGCTGGTACAGAAGCAGGCTACAATACAGTGCTGTCGCTGGTACAGAAACAGGCTACAATACAGTGCTGTAGCTGGTACACTAGCAGGCTACAATACAGTGCTCTATCAGGTACACTAGCAGGCTACAATACAGTGCTGTAGCTGGTACACTAGCCGGCTACAATACAGTGCTGTAGCTGGTACACTAGCTGGCTACAATACAGTACTGTAGCTGGTACACTAGCAGGCTACAATACAGTGCTGTAACTGGAACACTAGCAGGCTACAATACAGTGCTGTAGCTGGTACACTAGCAGGCTACAATACAGTGCTGTAACTGGAACACTAGCAGGTACACAGTAGCAGGCTACAATACAGTGCTGTAGCTGGTACACTAGCAGACTACAATACAGTGCTGTAGCTGGTACACTAGCAGGCTACAATACAGTGCTGTAACTGAAACACTAGCAGGCTACAATACAGTGCTGTAGCTGGTACACTAGCCGGCTACAATACAGTGCTGTAGCTGGTACACTAGCAGGCTACAATACAGTGCTGTAGCTGGTACACTATCAGGCTACAATACAGTGCTGTAGCTGGAACACTAGCAGGCTACAATACAGTTCTCTATCAGGTACACTAGCAGGCTACAATACAGTGCTCTATCAAATACACTAGCAGGCTACAATACAGTGCTCTAACAGGTACACTAGCAGGCTACAATACAGTGCTCTATCAGGTACACTAGCAGGCTACAATACAGTGCTTTAGCTGGTAGACTAGCAGGCTACAATTCAGTGCTGTAACTGGAACACTAGCAGGCTACAATACAGTGCTTTAGCTGGTACACTAGCAGGCTACAATACAGTGCTCTATCAGGTACACTAGCAGGCTACAATACAGTGCTTTAGCTGGTACACTAGCAGTATACACTACAGTGCTCTATCAGGTACACTAGCAGGCTACAATACAGTGCTTTAGCTGGTAGACTAGCAGGCTACAATACAGTGCTTTAGCTGGTAGACTAGCAGGCTACAATACAGTGCTCTATCAGGTACACTAGCAGGCTATAATACAGTGCTCTATCAGGTACACTAGCAGGCTATAATACAGTGCTCTATCAGGTACACTAGCAGGCTACAATACAGTGCTTTAGCTGGTAGACTAGCAGGCTACAATACAGTGCTCTATAGGGTACACTAGCAGGCTACAATACAGTGCTCTATCAGGTAGACTAGCAGGCTACAATACAGTGCTCTATAGGGTACACTAGCAGGCTACAATACAGTGCTTTATCAGGTAGACTAGCAGGCTACAATACAGTGCTCTATCAGGTAGACTAGCAGGCTACAATACAGTGCTCTATATGGTACACTAGCAGGCTATAATACAGTGCTCTATCAGGTACACTAGCAGGCTACAATACAGTGCTCTATCAGGTACACTAGCAAGCTACAATACAGTGCTGTCGCCGGCACACTAACAGAACTATGTATGTGTACATCAGGGGGTCTCTGTGGCGAAGTGATGAAGCCGTTTGCCTTGCGCTATCAGTGTCGTGGGTTGCGTTTTATGGCGGCGGCGTTCAGTTCTCGAATCTAGCTCCTACAGAAATTCATGGGGTTTGTCACCGGAGCTACGGAGGTAGTGCTCTATTCGACGCTCTTGGCATGTTACTAGCCGTTCTGCAGAAAGAGATTGTGCAGCATGGGATACAACCCTTTACCTTTAACTTCATCTGATACATCTATGCAACCTCACTCACATTGAAAGTGGCTTTGGACGGCCACTGCGTTTCCCCTCCCGGACCCGCCCACAACCCAACCTTGAACGAATGATAGGCCATTTACCTTGACAAAGATTTTTTTGCCCTTGATACAGGACGACTTCGTCGGATTGTAGAACATCACCAAAGCGGCACCTTTGTCACCCAGGAAATCTCGGTAAGTGTTCGAGTCTAAACCGAACACGCGGCTGGAGACACAAAACGGGTCCCAGGGAGTTTGCGGCGTCTCTGCGATGGGGGACAACTCATGAAGTGGATCACTTCCTCTTGGTGATGTCTTCAAATGCAGTGAGGAATATCTCTTTTCTGATGGCGCCCCATGCCCAGCTGATAACGAAACGGAACTGCTCCTTCGTGACTGGGTGTCCCCAGGAATAGCCTGGTGTGCTAGTGTTGTGTCCACAACGGACCCTTGGCCAGGTCGCCGTTGCCGGGGGGGTTTTTTAGGTGCCAGAGAGGGTTTAGGCTTCTCTGACTCGTCTTTCTGTTTCATTTCTAGCTTGAGCTGTGGATTTAGACGATTTGGCATAACAATTCTGTTTAGATTTTCTTCGATAGGTAGCATTGGACTTTTCGCAGATCTGCTAGGTGCGAGTGTGAGATCATCTAGTCTTTGCTGCTGCTGTCGAAAACACCGGCACCTTCTCACTGACGTCTCTCTTGGATCTATGAATGTTGGCGTCATTGTACTAAATGGCATGGATCTACTCCTGATTTCTTCACGTATTGTTTCAACTTGGGCGGCAACTTCTTTTCTCTTCTCCACCTTTCTCGTGTTCACCTCCAGTCGTTCTTGTGGATCAAACCGCTTCTGGGTAACTACTCTTTCGAGAGTGGGAGTATACTGCTTGTGTCCCGGAGTGCCAGCAGATGAATATGGGCGGTCATAGCTGTCCGCCATAGTGCCGGAGTATTGGGTCAGTGTAGACGGGGTGTACACTGGAACAGGGTCGATGTGTTCACAGGGTTCGTGTGTTCACAGGGTCAGTTTGTTCACGCGGTAGATGTGTTCACAGGCTCGATGTGTTCACAGGGTCGATGTGCTCACAGCCTGATTACGCCAAAGATGATCCAAGCACGGATGTAGACAGTTTTCCCAGGACAATATGTCGACAGCAGCAAGAAACCAGTGTGCCAACACAAACGGTTGGCCGGCCAGGATGAAGATAGTGTGCTTCGGATGTGGTAGCTAGTCTGCTAACGGAGATGTTGTGGCAGCAGGGAAGTGGGCGGGTACTAGTTTCATCACTCACAGAGTTGATGCCAGGTTTATACAGGTTCGACTGCGTTTATTCTGGTATGTGGTACAGGGTCGCAGGCAAGACTCTGCGCCATGATCTTTTTGTGAGCATCGTCACTTAGCGCCGGAAATACATTCAGACCTGATGACGTAACTGCCTACAAGTCATCATCTTCATCAATTAGCACTTCTGAAGTTATGAATCATGGGCTGGAACTGTTTGTGGTCAGTTTTTGGTACGCAACAATGGCTATTATCATTTCGTGACAATGTATAAGTTCTATAATGCCATCAGTCAATTCTCTCCTAGGGCGACCTCTGTCTTCACTGAGATCTGTTTATCTGTAGCTCCTGCGTTGGTAGTTGAACTGGATGATGTTTACTAGATGACCAAATCATTTGATCTTCTGTTTCACCGTAAATTTGCTGCCTGGTGTGGCTCCTTCAGTCTGACTGATAATATCATTTCTGGTAACTCCCCTGATAACTCTCCTGGTAACTCATTCCCCTGGTAACTCCCATGGTAGCTCACTCTCCTGGTAACTCCCATGGTAAATCCCCTGGTTACTCCCCTGGTAACTCCCGTCTTAACTCCACTGGTAACTCCCCTGGTAATCACTCACTCTCCTGGTAACTCCCCTGGTAATCACTCACTTCCCTGGTAACTCCCCTGGTAATCACTCACTCCCCTGGTAACTCCCCTGGTAACTCCCCTGGTAACTCCCCTGGTAATCACTCACTCCCCTGGTAACTCCCGTCTTAACTCCCCTGGTAACTCCCCGGGTAACTCCCCTGGTAATCACTCACTCCCCTGGTAACTCCCGTCTTAACTCCCCTGGTAACTCCCCTGGTAACTCCCCTGGTAATCACTCACTCTCATGGTAACTCCCGTTTTAACTCCACTGGTAACTCCCATGGTAATCACTCACTCCCCTGGTAACTCCCCTGGTAACTTCCCTGGTAATCACTCACTCCACTGGTAACTCCCCTGGTAACTCCCCTGGTAACTCCCCTGGTAACTTCACTGGTAGCTCCGCTGGTAATCACTCACTCCCTGGTAACTCCCCTGGTAACTCCCCTGGTAATCACTCACTTCCCTGGTAACTCCCCTGGTAATCACACACATTCCTGGTAACTCCCCTGGTAATCACTCACTCCCCTGGTAACTCCTCTGGTAACTCCCGTCTTAACTCCACTGGTAACTCCCCTGGTAATCACCCACTCCCCTGGTAACTCCCCTGGTAACTCCCCTGGTAATCACTCACTCCCCTGGTAACTCCTCTGGTAACTCCACTGGTAACTCCCCTGGTAATCACTCACTCCCCTGGTAACTCCCATGGTAAATTCCCTGGTTACTCCCCTGGTAACTCCCGTCTTAACTCCACTGTTAACACCCCTGGTATTCACTCACTCCCCTGGTAACTCCCCTGGTAACTCCCCTGGTAATCACTCACTCCCCTGGTAACTCCCCTGGTAACTCCACTGGTAACTCCCCTGGTAATCACTCACTCCCCTGGTAACTCCCATGGTAACTCCCCTGGTAATCACACACATCCCTGGTAACTCCCCTGGTAATCACTCACTCCCCTGGCAACTCCCCTGGTAACTCCACTGGTAACTCCCTTGGTAATCACACACTCCCTTGGTAACTCCCCTGGTAATCACTCACTCCCCTGGTAACTCCACTGGTAACTCCCTTGGTAACTCCCCTGGTAATCACTCACTCCCCTGGTAACTCCCCTGGTAACTCCCCTGGTAATCACTCACTCCCCTGGTAACTCCCCTGGTAATCACTCACTCCCCTGGTAACTCCCCTGGCAACTCCACTGGTAACTCCCCTGGTAAATACTCACTCCCCTGGTAACTCCACTGGTAACTACCCTGGTAATCACTCACTCCCCTGGTAACTCCCATGTCAACTCCCCTGGTAACTCCCCTGGTAATCACTCACTCCCCTGGTAACTCCCCTGGTAACTTCCCTGGCAACACCCCTGGTGACTCCCCTGGCAACTCCCCTGGTGACTGTCGTGGTAACTCCTGGCAGCGATATTCTCCTTAAACCCCAGTGATCTATCTGCACCTCCGAACTGTTTGGTGGTGCTTCATTCAATGATATTTTGTTTGTGATATTCTATCTGTGATATTCTCTCTGTGATATTTTGTCTGTGTTATTCTGTCTGTGGTATTCTGTCTGTGATTGTCTTTGATATTCTGTCTGTGAAATTCTGTCTGTGTTCTATAGATTGATGTTCGGTGACATCACATATGATAGTTATTTGCATAAACGTTCTGGTGCTTTTATATATGACCGTACAGGGCAAGATGCCATTAGCAAAATCAGACGACGTAATACAAGAGCAGATCGCAGACGGCGGGAGAGATGGGCCCAGCCACCATGGTGGAATGAAGCAGTCAACATAGCGTGGCTAGAAAAAAGGAACGCTGTCAAGGCATGGCAAAAGGCAAGGAAAATTGATCCGTCACTTTCTGAACGCCTGATCAGTCTGAAAGATGAGGTCAACAAGCGGACA